>CM061141.1:69518384-69559889 GCA_030789695.1 Scilla litardierei
GGTAGGTTCTAATCGGTATCTGTCTATCCTGTACCTATGCACACCCCTATTAAAAACTGTCCAAACGTGATGGTATTTTTATGCAATTTACCCCCTATTTATACAAACAAAGAGAGAGAATTAAAAAAAAAATTGAAAAAAAAGGGGAAAATATAAAAAATATTAAAAATAAAAGGGAGGAATCCCGTAGTTTAATTATTTGGCGAACTAATCCGATTTCGATTTTTATCTCCCTACGCTCTTTTAAGGTCAGTTCTCGATTTTCTCTCTCGATTTTGTTTAATTTTTTAACGAATTTTTATCCTATTGTATAGCGGAAATTTAGGGTTTCGATTGCAAAGAAACCATCGAAATTCTTGTATGTTTGGATGTAGTCCGTTGCTTTTTGATGATTATGTAATTATAAATCATAAGATGAGCTTCAAATTCTAGCTCTAATGATTTTGATTTGCTTGCTTTAATCTCGCAATTTAGTTCCTTGTTTCTTGCGTGAGAACTCGAGTGCTGATTAATTTTAATGGTTTGTTGTGTTAAAAACCTAGTGAATCCGGGGATAAAAGAAAACCGCGCAAAAGCATGGCTTCTTCATTTATGAAGGCGGCAGCAGGGAAGGCGGGCCCGGTGATGAGGAAGCAAGCCTTGAGCTTGACGGATGCTGCGGCCTTGAGGATCCGCCACCTCCTTAACCTCCGCCAGCGGCCGTATCTCCGGCTCGGTGTCAAGGCCCGTGGCTGCAATGGGTTATCATACACTCTTAACTATGCAGGTGGGATCACTCGTTTCCGTTGATATTGTTATTTGTTGTTTGAATTTGTTTGTTATGCATCAATGAATGCAATTTATCTTGAGATATTTATGTTAGATTGTTGAAGGAACTTCTCTCTCGACGTGATGTAACCAACCTATCACACCTACATGCACTCGCATACGAACAAATTGATCCAACGCGACCTTCCTCCTTTAAGTTCCCTTTATGGGTATTAATTACAGTTATGTACCAATAAGTAATTTTTAAAATATTACTTTGTTTTAGAAGAGCATATGTTTTCTTGAACTTGGCTTCAATGTATGGACAAAAGTTGAAACATACAAGGGATATGCCTTTTGTTTGCATATGGTTCATAATCATATATGTTACGTAAAATAAGCATAGAATTGGAAAACACTGTTGCATTGACTATTCCAGCATAAAGATTGCTAGCAAAATGCGATCATATGATCATCAGAGGAGGACAATTGCATGAGATCATGAGATCTTCTAATAACAAGGTGTAACAATCTTTATGAGAAAAGAGGGTCTATATGGACACGGAGGTGCATGATTGAGCACCACAAGTTGCTTTCTACCTTTTGATGTTAGAAATTGTGAACCATATATCAGAATTGTGAGAACTTGAATTGGGGTGAATTGAATTTCATCATATGCCAGTTTAAGTTTGACATAGCTGTCTTTGTGTACATTTGGTGGGTTATATTTTGATTTTGATGTATATGTTTAATGGAAGAAGTGTGTTTTATGAAAATGGTTGTTTGAGAAATATTGTGGCGCACCGATTTGCTCTATATCAGGGGACCGGCGAAGAGTCAAGAAAGTTATTTGTTTCGCATGTGATGGGACTTGAAAGTGTTATAAGACTGCCCATCAAAGATGATTTTATACAAGCAATTTGATTGTGACGATGCTTTGGCAAATTATTTGATTGTGACGATGTTAAGACATAACAGAAAGGATACCTATTAATGTGTCTTATACAAATGATTATGTTATTAGATTTTAACATTGTTATTACCAAGGTTAGATGTCTCGTTTTAGTTTTGGGTCTTTCGAGGAATTATTGGTTTTGTACAGTTTCGTTCGTTTTGATGGTTTCAAAGTTCCGTTTCATTCGTATCGACGGTTCGATAGTTTCATTTTAGGAATTGGTTTTGGCTTCAGAGATTTTTTAAATATACATATAATGACGTATATATATAGTTATATCATATTTTATACATATAAATGCACTGATAATTTATACTAGATATGCATGTGTACAAAATTTTTAGCTGGAACTTCTCTAAGACCACAATCAATCCTTTATTAGTTTATTAATATAAAATAATAACAATGTAAAAATGATTAGATATAAATCTGATATCATAATACAAAAAATGAAGAAAATAAAACAAAAGATAAAATATCTCATTTTAAGTTATTATCATCCGGTTGTGGTGCATAGTAGTAAGGTGGATAGCAATATTACATCTGTTTCGGACCTAAAAATGATATTATTATGTTATCATACACAGAGGGCATGCTCGGATCGATGAAAGGCATGTCATGATGCCTTAATTGCTAGATTGTTTAGTGACATTTGAACCGTACATGTAATGACTAGTTTAATCTTTATAGACATCAGAATGTTTGAACGATGTGTAATAATCATCATAATTGTTGGAGTATCTACTGGAATAGGATTCATGCATGACATGATTATCATAACCTCCATATTAATCAGAACGAGAACGTTGATTACTGGGATGATCAAACTGTCTCTAATAAGTATTGTTTCTCTTTTCGTTAATTTGATAGTACCTTTCATAAGCATGGTCTATATTTCTCTGAATAAGACGATTGTATTCTAAAGTACCACAACCTTCATTTGTATGACTTTGTTCATCAGGAGACGAATCATCGTCACTTTCTTGACGAGTTATTATCGTCTTTCACTTATACGTGAGATTCATTTGGTTTTGACTTGGTCGTAGCTGATTGCTTTTTGTTTGTTCTACTTCCTAAGCGCTTCATCCAACCAAGTATTGTTTTTGTCATCGAGTAGCATGTCTTCTATTATACTGTCGTCTTGATCCATTTCTCTAATGGATTGTCATCGAAGAAAATTTGATTTAAGTCAATTAGTTGATTTTTTGTTATCCTCTTACAAGGTCTTTCTCTTAGTCTCATATTATAAAACACAACCCAGCTTTTAAAAAATTTCATTGTTAACCCATTATTGGTCATTGTGTAAATAAGTGAGAATGTGGTTCAGTTTCATTCCCAGTTTGAAAATGAGACTGTTTGGTTTAGAACACACAGCTAAGTGTAAGATTTAGAGCTTACTCGCTCTCAATGATGGACCATTATTCAGCTACAAAAGTTCTATTGGTATGACAATATAGAGTAATTCATAAAGAACAGACAACGAATTATGATTCTTATAGATACATAGAATGACATGTTTTATTGCCATATGTGTCTTTTGGAAGCTTTATGCATCAACTTTCATCCTGTACAACTCCACCTACTATTATCATGCATAATTTCAAAATGTAAATGATTAGATCTAATCTTCTAAAAATATCTAATACACTCGGTTTATTTCAAGTTGTTTATTTCAAGTTGACTCGAGATGTCTTGTTCCAACCTTTTGACCACATGTCTAAATCCGACCAATACATCATTGTCATTTGTTGTTTTGGTGGAGTATTAGAAATGATGATTCAAAAAATGCAATTGAATTACATCATGTACATAAATTATCTATATCGCATTAACTATAATTAAAAATAAAAAATACAGTATTTACATGCGACATGAATATCTTGATGTAGCTGTCTATCCTATTTTTTGTCGATCATGGCCTATTTTTTGTATGCTCTAACAATATTCTTTTTATTTCTTCTTTTACTCGATCTATGATGTCGTAACGATTACACATCACCGTCTAATCATCAATGTCAACCATCCTTGGAACTTTTACTAACGGCTCAAATACGCTGATAACGTTAAGGATGTTTTATCAGAGGTCATCATCGTGAATCAGATTGTATACTATTGCAACAATCCTATCTTTTAGTTTGAGCTTAGAAAAGTTTTCGGATCAGTCTCTTGAAGTGATCATTCTCCTTAGATCATCACGATGCGCATAGATAAAGTCTAATGCAATAAAGTGGGTTGCTAATTTTGTAATTACAGGGCCTCATCAATTCTTTCATCTTTTTTTCTTATCAAAATGATCACACAACCTTTGTTGTATATAAATCCGATTAATATTTGACTTTGCGCGATGATATTTTTGATATCTTCTTTTGACATCAGAAAATATCAAATCAATACAATGCGCTGCACATGGAGTCCAATACAGATATTGTCTTTTTTGTATCAGTAAATGTCCAGCTGATTTGTACTTTGCTTCATTGTCCTTTATGCTCTCCAATTGTTTCTATATATTTGTCCATCAGGCAAATATATATGGATCATTCTAAAAGCTGTCGGTTGCATCCGTCGAGTCAAGAAACAATGTCCCATAAGTCGAATATACAAGAAAATAAAAAATCCACTTCTATTGTGTGGTCTAATCATCACACATTGATGTGCAATCATGCTCATCCTAATAGTTATAAAAAGTTTCAATATATTATTTGGTTTCTTCAACCTTCATGTCTAAATATGTATGAGAAAGCTCCTAAACAGTGGGTGGAGAAATGCCTTGACATTTTTTCGTGAATGCATCTATCATGTACTGTAGGTTGTGTTGACTATGAGCCACATTGTGTGGAATGTGGCTATAATATTAAAATTTGGGTACACATCTATCGAGAACGCTCTTGGCATTTTTTGTATCACCCATTATTGCAATCTTTAAAGTTGTCTAGATTTTGTCTTTCTTCATTAAAGTAAAAAGGGTCAAAACTACCTAAATCGGATTTGAGAATACCAGACGGTTTGTTGATATGTTTCGCACGGACAGAACCATATTATAAAAGACCAAACGATCTATCTATAGGTTCAGCATGAATCGTATTGGATCTGTCTATCCCAGACGATCCTGCTCTCGTTCTTCTGCCATCAAATTTTATTTCTTCTTCGTTAAATTCTTGCCTACTTGCTCCCAATGCTCTTTTAATCTCTCTCTGCCCTTCGGTCTCATCATCCTCATTCGAGTTTACGCTTATAGGCCTAGCCATTAATTCTTTCTCAATCTATTTCTCAAATTCTTACATTTTCTTTTCGTTCCTATTGGCAAATATGAGTGCATTCATTTCTACTCATACTTCTTTCGGCATTTCGATACCTGTCGTAACATCCCAGCAATTCCTGTCTAATGTTTCTTAAGGCGAGTTACATTTCCATGCATTTCTTTCGGTAGTAGTTGCAATTTACATGTCTATGGTCATTTTCAATCATTTTATAATAAGCACGTCCAATTTCTAACTGCATCTCCTTAAGTGTTCTTCGAGACATATTTTAATTCCTGTTTATAATTGAAGAAACCATATAATGAGTTAATTGTTTCGTATTATTTAACTATTAAAATTAACTAATTATGATATCAACTTTCTTAATAAACTTACTTAATTCTAATACTATTGTAAATTAACACACTACAGAACATACTACAACGTAATTTTGAAAAATTAAAATTTTCTACACATTTATCAGTAGTCACAATTTACAACTTATAACTAAGTAGAAATAAGTTTTATTTAAATCTAACAATATTTCTAAACTATTAGCATTATTTCTAAATTTTAACATTGAAAGGGGGATGTTGATTTCTCAAGAGTTTTGCTATTCATAATTTTGCTAAATATAATAACTCATCCATAGATAATGGCAAACATGTAAATAAAATGCAATATGCTTAGCAAAGTGTAGAATGTGAATAGCTACACACCCCTAAAAATGAGTACGGTTGCCAGCCGCAGTACACGCTTTGCTTAACATATTATAAATATTTACAAGTTTGACATTTAGTTTACTTTATTAACAATGTTTAGTGGTAATGGAAAACAAATAAATATATGTAATATGTTGAGCAAAATGTGTGATGTTATCAGCAGCTATCGCCCCATGTTACCGTTCATATTACACACTTTACTCAACTTATTGCATTTATTTACACGTTTGTCATTTCTTTTATTAACGAAGTTTAACTGCAATGACAAACTTGTAAATAGATGTAATATTTTGTGCAAAATATGTACTGTGAAAGGCTTCCCTTGTAAAACGAGCAGGCTCTCGCTTCTCCATTTCACGGGGAAAAATCCTCTCAAAATTTACCCTTTACCTAGGGTTTGAATCTGTCGCTTTGCCCAATATCGCACTTCGTACTCACCCTAGCACTCAAATGTCGAGATCGATGGAGATCACCGCAACATCATTGACGACTCCACTCGAGAACAGAGCTCGAGAACATATCACGATTTCTCCATTGTGATAAAGATGAGTTTTTTTACTTTTGATTTTTCCAGTTTAATTATGTTTTGATTTGAATGCTTGCAATACATTTATAGAAGTCGTGCTCTACTGCCTCACATGATCACTGTTTTACCTCACATAATCATATGATCATCGTGATAAAAATGACTTCGCGCTATTGACTCATATGATCATTATTGAATATTCATGGGTTTTTACTTTTTGATCACGGAAATTATATGGTGCTTTTTTGCTTTCATGTTTTTGTGTATTTCATTTTTCTTTTTTCCTCCTCTGGCGAAACTGTTCGATACCAAGAAGATATCTCAGTTTCGTATCGGTTCCTTTCGAAACCAATACGAAACGGCTAACACCTTATCATTGGTTATTACTTAAATGTAACATCTAGTTCCGTTATGTGTTCCTTTAATGCAGCGCTCCACTTTAATCCATCATTGAAATCAAAGGTCAATTTTACTAAGGCCAGTTGATTGCAAAAAAACAATTGAAAGAGACCCTAGACGCCAAACTGGCAACACATGCAATTTGATGAAGAACGGTGGCGGCTTGAACCAGCTTATATGTTGAGACAAACATTCTGGAACAAACTGGCTATGAGTGTGATAGGAACCGAACAAGATCTGAAATTTATTAGTAACAAACTGAAAATAATAAAGATAGATGATTACAATTGTAGGGGTAATCGTCTTCCCAAAACGTTGATTGTAGGGGACGTTCGCACCCTCCCGTAGAACAAGGAACCTTCTTCTCAATTTATCGAAATCACTCTCAAAAATCACCCAAGGACCGGCCGGCCTTCCACCTATTTATAATAATTCTCCTAATTACACAATTACACTTAGACCCTCTAAATAATAAAAACACAAAAATACTCAAAATGTCCCTAATGGGCCGGATCTATCATTACTCCGCTCCTAAAAAACCACCGTGTCTTTAAGGTGGTGCATGAAGTCTATGGCGGTCCTACTCCAAGGGAAGGTCGTCATCCCCTTCAGCCTCTTTATCCTCCACGACATCATCTTCGTCATCACCCACTAGCAGTACCTAGAGCTTACGTATTCCGCAATGGTGCCCCGGGGTGAATCTCTCGTCGCATATGAAACACAGTCCCTTCTATCTCTTTTCTATCATCTCGGTTTCCGTCATCCTCCTAAACTGATCCACTGCCAGTGGTGCGCTGCTCTTCTCTCCAATCTTCTCATTACTCGCCCGATCAGTTCCTGTAGCTGCCTTCTGTTAGCCTGTCGCTGTCGGAACACTGCAAAAAACCTGCCCACACCAGCTGTCCCTGAACATCCGGTCCATCTGGTGATCATCTACCATCTGAGCCATCTCCATAACCTCTATTAACCACTGAGGCTTATGTGGACGAATTCCTGAGCGAATAATAGGCTTCAAGCCCTTCATAAATGTACACATCATTGACTTATCAGAGATTCCCCCACTCGCCCCGAGAGTGACCCGAATCGCTCTCTGTACTCCCTCACAGACCCCTCCTGCTTGAGTGCGAACAGCTGGTCCTATAGGTTCCCCACATGGAACTCCCGAAACCTCTCCAATATGCAGTCCTTAATTTCCTCCTAAGAGCGAAATGGACGTCGCTGCTCCCTCCACTGATACCCGCCCAAGAGCCTTGCCCTCCTGACTTACTATTTCTGCCACTAACTTCTGTGCCTCAGTCATACGGGACACAGTGAAAAACCTCTCCGCCATGTAAATCCACGCATATGGATCCTCCCTCTCGAATATACTCTGTTGTCCATCCCAAAGTGTCCCTGGTCTGCTCTCCCTTCGTGGTATCTCTGACGGCTGGGTTGATATGTGTTTCTGTCCCATCGAAGCCCCCCTTGGGCCTCCTTCTCATCCTTCGTAGTTTTTCCAACCTTTTCCTCCCCCATAGGCTCCTCCCATCTCATTTTCGTAGTGTTCCCCTCCATCTCCTGAATAATATCTACCATCTTGTGCATGTCCTGAATATCCGTGGCGCGTCTGTGGGGGTCTGTGGGGTTGCTGTCAGCTTTGGAGGACTCGGAAAACCCCACTGGCTGCCGCCAGGGGGTCGCCTGGGGCTGCCGAGCCTTCGGCAGGCCCTGTCGGGGCTGCCGAAGGCCCGACGGCCCTCCTGATGCAGCGGGCAAGGTCGGCAGACCCTGCTGGGGGCTGACAGGGTTCGATCAGCCCTGTCGGCTGCCGATTTGGGCGGGGCAATCGCCTCCCCCAATTCTGGGCCGGCCGGCCCCTTATTTGGTTCTAAGGGTTCGGCTGGCTTCCTCCAAAGCCTCGTTGATGTGCAGCAGGCTCCTCCTCCATCCACGCTCATTCCTCTTCTTCCTTGAAATATTCGTCGACGTCGGAAAGTAAGCCCTCCTCGTAGATCTCCAACTTTTCCTTCCCCTTTTCCAAAGGTTTCGCCTTAATGGTAGGATTAAGGTTTCCGTTGTCGATTCCTCCTTTCGCCGCGAGAAGCGCGGTTTGTTGGACGAGTTAAGCAAGGGTCTCGCTTTGTTTGTCATGGGAAGCCGTCATCTTGTCGTGAGAAGCCGCCAACCTTGCCAACGCCTCACCATGTTTCGTTATGGTTTGTTTTATGCCACCGATTTCCCCATTGAGTTTCTCCTCCACCGTGTCGATCCGGTCATTGGATCTCGTAAACGCCGTCATGGATCGTAGAGCTCTGATACCAATTTGATAGGACCCGAACAAGATCTGAAATTTATTAGTAACAAACTGAAAATAATAAAGATAGATGATTACAATTGTCGGTGTAATCGCCCTCCCAAGACGCCGATTGCATTTGACGTCCGCACCCTCCCGTAGAAGGAGGAAACCTTCTCTTCAATTTATCGAAATCACTCTAAAAAATCACCCCTATGGCCGGCCGGCCTTCCCTTCTGTTTATAATAATTCTCATAATTGCACAATTACACGTAGACCCCCGAAAATAATAAAAAACACAAGAATCCCCAAAATGCCCCCCTAATGGGCCAGATCTATTAGAGTGATGGTCCTAACTTAAGGTTATGCAGAATAATAGATGGTTCTTGGACTAGACTGCGTTTAAGAAAGTTTTAATATTTACACATGATTTAAATATAATAGATATAAATGTAGATGTATCCAAACTGTGGTATGATATGAAGGAATGTGTTTTAGGCTACAACTACTACTTTAGGGAAAGGCAGTGAAAGGAGATTTAAAAAAACTTTATAATTGTATACGTCATACTTCTTGTTTGCCTGAGGGGTTTATACACATTATTAAAGTTGACCGTGTGGCGGTCAATAGAACAACTTTAATGTGTGATAGAGTGGAAATAGTTCCATTAAGAATGTGTGCAAGAAGGGTTTATGCTATATTACAGTTTAACTGAACTTTCATAGATATTATATTGGGAGAGAACCATGGTGTAATATTGCAGGAGCAGGAAGAGGATGGGTGGTCTCTTAGGAAGTCCTCACTCGTGGCACTACAGTTTGTCCATGTGTCTTTTTGTATGTTTGTCCGCATGCATGAATGGTGTTTATTATGAGAAGTTCAAATAGATCATTCAGTTCCCTCTGTGCTAAAACTGACAATGCGGTGGTCTGTGGTTGTCTATCCATGAGAATGTGTTTTTTCGGGATATTATCGGCACACTCTGAAAGGAAGCTAGCATATGCTTGTATTATTTCTGACGTTCACAGTTCTCTTGTTGTAACGTTCACAGTTCACAGTTCTATATGTATATAGCCTTCAGAAGTGAAATCCAACACAATGATCAAGAGACGGAAGCCCTAATGTGAATATGTCCTTAATGTACGCCGGTATGGCACCTAGAAGTGAAATCAAGGATTTCAATTTTTTCCTCGTTTCAAGATCTATGCACAAAGCCTTGTAGTATCGGATACCTGCTTCTATTTTATGTACGGCTTACTTTTCCTTGTGTTTATGTTGCCATATCCATTGATGTGTCCATGTCCGTGCAACATATATTGTCAAGTTATCGATTAAACTTTTAAAGAAGTGTTTATTGGTTTTTTTGGCTTTTTTTTGGTTTTTTTTTTTTTTGGGGGGGGGGGGGGGGCATGCATGACGAACATGCATCTCTCCATGGACCATAAAGGAAGTCTTAGTTACACTTTACGGATGAGCCATTAAACTACGTTAAATTACTATTTACCTCTTCGGACTCTTATTTAATAGATTACTAGAAATAACCCGTGGAGAAAGTGCACGGGGCGGGAAAAAAACCGTGCGAAAAGGATACGGTGCACACACGCAATCGTGAAGGAGAGAGAAGTGTGGGGTGTGTGTCGGTAGCGTCGGGGGTAAAAAGACCCAACAACAAAACCCAAAGCCCAAAAGAAAGCCCAAAACCCCATAGCCCAACAGAGGGCAAACTCATAAATAAGTGGATTTGGGGTTTTTTTGGGTTTTTGGGTGGAATGGCAAACACGTAAATAAGAGGAAAGGGGGGTAATTTTTTGGGGGTTTGTCCCAGTCAACTTGTGACTGGGACAAACCCTGCCACCTCGGACAATCCTAGGTGGCAGGTTCTCTTTTATAGAAGAGATTGTATGCATCTGAAAGTGGAGTGCCAAGTTCATTTTCATTGTAAACCAATAGAGGTTCAAGATGTCATTTCTGCATTGTGGGCAGAATTGGCAAACGGGTGTCTAAGGAAATGAAAGTATGATAAAATGAATTTTGGTTAAACAAACATATTTCAGTGCCGGATGTAATGCGCAATGTGATAACTTTTTTTTCAAAGCTCAAGACATCTGGAGAGCTTGCTAATAGGGTGTCACCGTAAGTTTGGGTGCAAAGGCATAGACAGCATCACACACCATTTCTTATGTCCAATCTAATATTGTTTATGACGAAGTATGATATTGTGATTCTCTAATTGACACATGCCTCAGAAGGTCGGAGGCAAAAACTTTTGATACTTACGTGGCATACAATAATTTAGAGTTAGAGGTGACCCACATTATGTTTAGTGCAATGTATATCTCTAACATAGGAACATGTACAGATTAAAGCATGATCAACGGCATATAAGTAAAAGGGGCAAAAGGATAATTGTTTGCAAATTATTTTATGTCCAAAATGAGATTGCTAAACAGGGAACACATGGATATGTTGCCTAATTTTTTAACTGTTCGGTTGGTTTTCTTTTATCTTTAGCCGTGTCTGATAACGGTGCATACTGAGAATGAGTCAAACAATTTTATTTATTATACTATAGGGGATCACATAATATTATTTGACATGTTGTAAAGATAGAAAGCTATAATGGGTTTATAGCTAGAAGGGACCATTTCGGTAGATGCATTAATTTTATTTTAAATAATTAATATAGGGGCCTGATACAGTGATAAAGTGAGGAGGATATGCATGCACGATTTGAACAACACGGCCTGATAAAGTGATAAACATAGTCAAGGTGGGGAGGATATGCTTGTTTGATTTGGCATGGTCATTCAAATTAGTTTTTGAAAAGTATCGAAGCGTGTGCAGTGAGATAATTTGGTGGTCTTTAGCGTGTGTGTGTGTGTGTGTGTGTGTGTGTGTGTGTGTAAACAATAAGTTTGGAGCATCAAAGTCGCTGCAATCTACACAGCCACACGGTGATCTGGAGCTGGTAATTGCACACAATAACATCAGCGAACATTTAACTGGAGACACATATGTGCAATGAATATAATCTTTGCGCCTGCATGCACGCATGCACACACACCATAATTTGGCTCTTTGGGCTCAAAAGATGTGTGTATTTGATGGTGCAATATTAATTAGCGGAAAAAGACATCTGGACGAAACCCTGGCAACTTATATGAATATACATCATACCAAATGTAGCACCTGAAATTTTATGTCAGAATTAACTGTTTTATTTTTGTCCAGCAAAGAGAGATTAATGGACGAAGTCATTTATTTTGAGATGAATGGATGAGTTGGAACACTCCAGTTCATGCAATTGAAGCAAAACTCCAGTAATTTGACTACTGCTTGCTTGAGCAATTGAGGGGCGACAGTCTGCTTTTTTTCTTTTGTGTGAATTTGGTTTGGTCAAAAAAAGAAGAGGAGTCATATAACCCATGAATTGAAGAGAAAGAGTGTGGTAAATTTTGTATGACACATGACGTGTCTTTTTGGCGAAGGATTCAAAATTCCAATTTAGTGTTAGTTGCGAGTAGGAGAGGCTTTATGCTTGTCTAATTTGTGTGGACTGTATACTAGAAATATTAATTCTTTTTTGGGTTGATAAGGTGATCAGTGGACATGAATGACTGTTTTGTGCACATGCATGCATATGTGCATCAACATGTGGCACTTTCTGTCCAGTTCATATCAAAGTAAAGTATCTATCTGCTAAACTATTTAAACAAAATCAAACCTTCATAGATATTTCATCAAAGTAGTCCATCTCCCTTGCGTATTTTGTATTTCTTTAAACATAGTTAAACTTCAAACATTTCTTTGTGTGCAGATGAGAAGGGGAAATTTGACGAGGTTGTTGAGGACAAGGGTGTCAAAATATTGATCGACCCAAAGGCACTTATGCATGTTATTGGAACTAAGATGGATTTTGTGGACGATCCACTGAAGTAAGCATTTCCGTTTTGCTTTTCATTTCTTCTCTTTTGCCCAATCATTGGTGCAGTTTGTTACATCAAACTGAATTTCTGCACGTTATGCAGGTCAGAGTTCATATTTATCAATCCCAACTCCAAGGGGCAATGTGGTTGCGGTGAATCCTTCATGACGACAAGTAGCAGTTCTTAGGGTGTTCTTCAAGGAACGTAGGATCGTGAACCTCACCTGAACTCATCTACGGTGTCTGCATGTGGCTGGGGATCTTTTTGCAGATTATTTGTAGGGGAGAACTCGATACTGTTGAAACCACATCACTGGTGCTGTTAATTTCTGTATGATTCACATATTAACTTAGGGAGTTCTTGTTGATGTAATGTATTGTTGTACAGAAAGCAGTTAAATAAGAGAAGTTTTGTTGTAATTCAGTGATGCATAACCGGCTATTTTATACCGAATATGAAATGAACCAAAGGTGTTTTGTCCGGTCATCTACATGTAGCAAATTTAACGGTATTCATATTTAACGGTTTTATGAATAGATCTTTTGCGATGGATGCATGAACAGGCCAAAGCCCTAAGATTCACCAGGCCAAAGCCCTAAGATTCACCAGAAATTCGGTGTTTTAGTGTTTTAAATATGAACATCAAAATGAACACAGTTCTGATCCTCTGAAGGTAGAGTTTTAGAGGTCGCGTACGAGACTTTATCTCATGATTTTTAGAGGTCGCAAACTAGACTTCATACTTTATCTCATGATTTTAGAGGTCGCAAACTAGACTATCGCATGTCACATATAGATACACATTATTCTAATTTACTCCAATGGACCTGTCATAAGTCTGCAAGAACTTCTTTTCATAAATCGACATTGATGCTCACATGTATGATATAAGTCAAAAAAAAAAAAACACCCATTTTGATATGCAGATTACAATGAATGTACTGCTCATTGATCACAAAAATCTCACAACAAACACATTAGTGTTCCATTTATGCCTCAAATTCCCCTGGTTGAAGCTGGATTCATAGCGCCAAGAAAATCATCCCTGTAGTCGACTATCGTAGCATGTGGACATGTATAGTTGCTGGCGTGCATCCTCAACTAGGTAGGTGCTTTCAGGTTCAAATTGTGCTGCCTGAGCGTGCATCCTTCTGCAAACAATGGACCTCTGGTGCCACGTATCTGATTAATAGATCGACATAAAAATCAGAGATGCAGAATTTAGGCTTCACAAGACTACATAACTAGACGAGAGGATCAAGATGGCAGGTTGCCAGTCAAGATGTAAAATCTCATCAAAATTTGAATCAAGATGCTTTCTGATTGGCATTACTGTTAACATCTGACCCCTCTAAAGGCTTCAAATGAAGATGACAGATGTATGCAAATCCTAATCCGGTGCATGAGCTAAGGCTACATGAATGACATCCAGGCCCATTGCATTTGTACTTACTGCCGCAGTTACATTTGCCACCGTCTGCACATAGAAGACTATGCCACCCCGAAAATTCAAGGATTCCCGTAGACTATAACATGCCGAAAACCCGTCATGTTGACCCTAATACACATCAAAGGTGAACAGATGAAAACATTCACCAATAAATTTGCCCTGACACAAACAAAATAAAAAAATGGAAAGAAACTAAGATAATTGTAACAGTATGAGCGATTTAATGAAAACACATATATTTAAGAAAGGAGAATATTTGAGTATACCACCGTCTGCACATAGAGGACTATGCGACCTTGAAAAGTCACGTACTCCCATGGACTATAACCCACCGAAAACCCGTCATTTTGACCCTAATACATATCAAAGTTGAACAGATGGAAACTTTCACCAATAAATTTGCCCAAACATAAACAAAATAAAAAAAAGGAAAGAAACTAAGATGAACAGTGTAATGAATGTTAATTAATTGTAATAGTATGAGCGATTTAATGAAAACGACTGTATATATTTAAGAAAAAAAGGAGAATATTTGCGTATAATACCGTCTACACATAGAGGACAATGAGACCTCAAAAAGTTGCGGATTCCCGTGGACTATATAACCCACCAAAAACCCGTCATTTTGACCCTAATACATATCAAAGTTGAACAGATGGAAACTTTCACCAATAAATTTGCCCAAACATAAACAAAATAAAAAAAGGAAAGAAATTAAGATCAACAGTGTAATGAATGTTAATTAATTGTAACAGTATGAGCGATTTAATGAAAACGACCGCATATATTTAAGAAAAAAAGGAGAATATTTGCGTATACTACTGTCTACACACAGAGGACAATGCGACCTCAAAAAGTTGCGGATTCCCGTGGACTATAACCCATCGAAAACAGGTCATTTTGACCCTAATACATATCAAAGTTGAACAAAGGGAAACTTTCACTAATAAATTTGCCATAACATAAACAAAAGAAAAATGAAAAAAACTAAGATCAACAAAATAATGAACGTTTAATTGTAACAGTATGATCGATTTAATGAAAATAACAACATATATTTAAGAAAAAAGGATAATATTTGAGTATATCACTGTCCGCACACAGAGGACTATGCGACCTCGAAAAGTTGTGGATTTCCGTGGACTATAACCCACCGAAAACCCGTCATTTTGACCCTAATACATATCAAAGGTGAACAGAGGGAAACTTTCGCTAATAAATTTGCCCTAATATAACCAAAATAAAAAAAGGAAAAAACAACAGTTTAATGTATGTTTAATTGTAATAATATGAGAGATTTAAACAAAACGACGACATATATTTAAGGAAAAAGGAGAATATTTGAGTATATCACCGTCCGCACATTGAGGATTATGAGACTTTGAAAAGTCCCGGATTCCCATGGAAACCCCGTCATTTTGACATAAATACATATCAAAGGTGATTAGAGGGAAACATTCACCAAAAAATGTGCGCTAACATTAACAAAATAAAAAAGGAAAAAAAATAAGATCAACAGTGTAATGAACATTTAATTGTAACAGTATGAGCGATTTAATGAAAATGAACGCATATATTTAAGGAAAAAGTAGAATATTTGAGTATACCACTGTCTGCACATAAAGGACTATGCGACCTCGAAAAGTCGCGAATTCCAGTGGACTATAACCCATCAAAAACTCGTCATTTTGACCCTAATACATATCAAAGGTGAATAGAGGGAAACTTTCACCAATAAATTTGCCTTAACATAGCCAAATAAAAAAAAGGGAAAAAACTAAGATCAACAGTGTAATGCACGTTTAATTGTAATAATGTGAGCGATTTAATGGAAACGACCCAATATATTTAAGAAAAAAAGAGAAAATTTGAGTATACCACTGTCCGCACACAGAGGACTATGCAATCTCGAAAAGTCGCAGATTCCTATGTACTTTAATGTAACGACCCGCTCTCGGGGGCCAGTTACTTATTTGATATTTGTGCTGGTCCTGCAGTTAACCAGTGAAACCAAAATAGCTACGATGCAGAGATGTACAAAAATACCCAAATAGTGTCCAATTATTACAATCCGTACTGTACAAAGATTCCAACAATGATACATGAAAGAAATAAAGTACATAGCGAAAATAAAATTGAAAGCTGCGGTCTCAGGGTCGAACTCTGGCGTTATCAACTCAAGAGCATCTGCCTCCATATGTACGTCGTCTGCGGTGCCACGGAGATGGAACCGTAGGTAAGTCACAACAATTCTAAATAAAGAAAAGAAGTACTGTACAAGTATGACAAAGGTAACTACGTACAAGCAGACCAGAGTGAAAAGTAAAGTACTGAGCAACAACTGTACACATCTGAATAGTAAAAGTAAACAGAACTAAAAGGAGAAAACGACTGTACTGTGGTAGTGCAAGTGTAAAGCAGGCTAAATAAGTGAAACATACTACTGCTGTAGCTAAACACGACAAGTAAAGTACTGTGACTGCACAAGTGTAGTAAGTAACGTGTATGGGACATGTTAAGTAAAGGTGACTGTGGTGCGTATAGTAAAGGTGACTGTGCAAAAGTAACTACACTACGTGACTCAAGTAGGAGAGTACAATATGTGACCGTTTAGTTCATCTCTTGCGTGGGTGCTACCCAGACGAATGTCGAAACCCAGGCAGCGGTACATGTATTTTGCCGAAACTCAGGCAACAGGACGGTATGCCGAAACTCAGGCGACAGGACGGTAAGATCGAACTCTAGTCACTCCCGTACTCTCTCTAACTGTGAGTTACCCCAATACCCCAGTGATGTGTCAAGTGCAAGTTCTTTACATGATGTTCCACAGGATGTTCCACATGTTGCTAGTCGAACCAGAGCAATTAGTTGACTTTCTTATTGAAAACCAGTAAGTAGAAAAGGGGATAAAGAGAAGTCCAACACAAAAGATGTTACTTCCGTGCTTTGAGCACGTGGTAGTGTGGTTTAGCACACAATTTACCCTAGTTGGTAGTGGCGTGCTACAACCACCAAAGTTGAAAGTTGGCAAAGTAATCTTTAGTTGATTACTTTCCTATTAAGTTAGGTCTCTAGTTCGGTACAAGTCAATAGCCATTCTGAGGCTATAAGTGGTGTTCTAATAGTTCATACGAGCACATTGGACTATTTTTCTAAACTTAGAATTTGTCATGACTTAAATTATCGGGCTCGTCGTGGAAAGACGAGGTTGGAGCTAAAGGATCTGGTGCACGAGGATTGGTACCTGCAAACACAAGAAACAATTTGTTAATGCACACACTATTTTCTATTTATTAAACTTGATCGTTTTGATTTTTAAACTGATTGAAACGGTGCTGAAAAAGGTTCTAAATTTTTCTATAGGCTAGATATGTTAAAATTAATTTTACAGCAAGAGGAAATATTTTTCAGAAGTCTCTGTTAATTTTTATAATTTTTAAAAGCTCAAAAAAAATTTATAAACTTATTTTAATTAAGAAACGTATTTATTCAAACATTTATTCTGGATGCAATCTGCATCAGAAAGTTGCAAATGAGCTGTCAAAATGACCGTCTCGAAGAGTACTATAACATATATTTTTATCACGTATCAGTATAGGTAAAAATAAGAAGATACAGATTTTTAGTAGAAAGTAACGTATTTAAAATTTAGGCTTAAAAATTTATTGTGAAAAATCTAAGCTTCTGATTGAGATGAAACTAGTGTCATTGGGTCCAGAATATTATTTCTGATTTTCTGGAAATAGTCTCACATTTTTGTGGGGCTTATATTATTTATTACGAATTTAAAACCAATAAACTCATATTATTTAATTAATAAAATACGTAAATACGCGCAAAATACGTTTAAATATGCTTTTTAATATAACGTACCTTTACTTCGTTCGTTCGCGTGCATGCGGGGCGGGAGTGCACGGCGAGGGGAGGCGGCGCATGGCGGAGCTCGGGCTGCTCGCCGGGGGCAGCGGCGGTCTCCGACGAGGCTGCTGCACCGTTGATCGATGCAGGGTGCTCCAGAGCTTCGAAGGAAGGTGCTCAGGCGGTGCAGCCACGGCGGATGCCAGGGAGATGGAGAGGTCGGAGCGACGTCGCTTCGTCGTGGGCTTTGGTGGCGGGCTCCGGTGGCGGATGCTGCTGCAGTGTAACGGCCGGTATTTCTATGCGTATGATTGTTGTGTGTGCCCGTATTTTTTGTTTTGATCGTCCGGATATTTTTGTGCGCGAATTCTTTTGTGCGTCGACACGAGCACGTCTATCTCTTAATATTTTACAATGGCACGATTAATTAACTTTAACCCTAATTAAATTACACTAATTAAGTTACCCTAATTAGATTATCCCAAATCAAATATTGATTATACTTTAATCCTAATTAAGTTGCTAATTAATTAACCCTATTGATTCCACCGTTTGGGCAATTCAGATTCAACATTCTCATCAATTTTTCCGCACCTCCAGCTAATTCTCTCTTACTATTGTTCCCTCTCTGTTCTTATAACAGTAATTCCAACGACAGCATGAGGATGAACTGAGCATTGTTCTTCCTCTGCAAATCATTCCAATCCCAATCTGCCTAAATCAACAAATCAAATCAGATTCTCAAAACCCAAATCCATTCACCAAATCAGCCAACTTAACTCCAAAATCAAATCCCAAACTGATACTGAGATCAGAATTCAAGAGAGGAGGAACGAACCCAAATCTGAAAATAAAAATCAGATTTCTTCCCAGACAAAACCCAGAATCCATTTTCCAATTTCTTCCTTGATATTGAAATCAGAGTTTTAGGGGAGAATTGAGAGATCAAATCTGAAACTACAACCAAACCCTTCCTCTTCTCCAACCCAATCTCCTTCCATCTTCCTCCTCCCTCTCCCCTAAGTTGATGAAGCCCCAAAATTCACCAAGTTTCCTTCAACAAGATTTCACCAGCAATGGCGAAATCATTAGAATTTTATTACTAGAAGTAAGAAATTACAGATCAAAATGAATTGAAAAGGAAAAATGAGAGAAAATTCTCTACTGATCAACGATAGCTATTTTCATTACAACCACAGCTATTTATAGCTTTCGCTTCCCACAACATCGGTGGCCCTCTCGTCGTGACAGAATTCTGTTAGCTCCCCGTCGACGATGAAACGACTTGCCAGCGACGACGCAACAACCTGGTCAGAACGAAGGGAATTAGGAATTAATTCCCTTAAGCTCAATTGAAGCGCAAACGGCTCTTTTCCCAGAGCCCACTTGAATTAAACAACGGACGCCCAAGATCATTCAATACCGCTTCATCAACGAACGGGATTAATTGGATATGGATGGTTGGATGACGACGTGATCCTACATCCAACGGAAGAGATTTAAAGCCCACCTCGCGCCAATCCGATGGCCATCGTCTTCTTCCTCCAGCTCCCCAACGACACCGTCTCCTTTCCCCAGCTCCCCAATGGCTGTGACTTGAGCTCCCGCAACCTCACCCACTTAGGTTCTAACATTCCCTCTCCCATTACGAGACCTTGTCTCAAGGTCAAACGAAGGAAAGCGTTTCACCAAGTCCCAGTAGGACTCCCATGTAGCGTCATCCACAGGCCACTGACGCCATTTGATAAGTACTTGAGATATCAACGCTCTCCGACTCCTAACTACACGAATATCCACAATAGACTCTGGTTCCTCCACCAGCTCTTCTGTATAACTCGGTTGAGTAACTTGTATCACTGTCCGAGAGCCCACTTTCTTCTTTAATTGGGAGACATGAAACACATGATGTACTCGAGCTGACTCCGGTAACTCCAACTTGTAAGCATTCCACTATCCGTGACAAATCTTGTAAGGGCCATAGTATTTAGGAGAAAGTTTATGCGTTTTCCTCATCGCTACGCTGATTTGTCTATACGACTGAAGCTTCAAATACACCCAGTCCCTTGCCTCAAAACTCCGGTCTGTTCTGTTCTCATCAGTATATTTCCGCATTCTCTCTCTGGCCATGTGAAGGTTGTCTCGGAGCAATTTAAGGGTCACCTCCCTAGAGAACAAGGCTTTTTCCACAGCGGCTACTCTAGAAGAGCGAGGTATATAAGAGATGAGAGTAGGGGCAGTTCTCCCATATAGAGCTTCAAATGGGGTCATCTGCGTTGAGCTCTTCCATGTAGAATTAAACCAATATTCCGCCAACGGCAACCACTTCACCCATTCATAAGGCTTATGACCACAAAAGCAACGGAGATAACATTCCAAGCTACGATTTGTCACCTCAGTTTGTCCATCGCTTTGAGGATGATATGCGAAACTATGTGCCAAAGTAGTTCCCTACAACTTGAATAACTCAGTCCAAAATTGGCTAGTAAAAACAGCATCACGATCACTGATGATAGTGGATGGAAGGCCATGATGTTTGAAAACTCCCTCAAAGAACAATTGAGCCACCCCATTTGCTGAAAATGGATGCTTAAGAGGGAAGAAGTGGGAATATGTAGTTAACCTATCCACCACTACAAATATGACACTAAATCCATTGCACAGAGGCAACCCCACAATGAAATCCATTGAGACACTCTCCCACACTTGGTTAGGCACTGGTAGAGGTTGGAGGAGTCCTGGATAGGCCACGTTTTCCGCTTTATTTCTCTGGCAGATCTCGCATTCCCTAACAAATTGACGGACCCTCTTCTTCATTCCCACCTAGTGAAAGGACTTCTGCAATCTATGCAAGGTTCTTACAGCATCTGAATTCCCTCCCATAGTCGTGCTATGGAACTCCTCCAATAGAGCTTGTTGAAGCTAATCGGTACTTGGACTGATTAAAATCCTCCGTTTGTAATAATACACTCCTCCTGCTTCAGTATATTTTTGTGCTCCAGAATTCCTTCCTTCATCTTCCCCTCAATTGCTCTATAATAGGGATCATTCTTCACCAAGGTTTTAACATCCTCCAGCCAGTCACATTAGGGATTAGAACTGTGGTATACTGAACAATAGTCATCCTCTGTGTCTCCACTGTTTTCCACCTCCCTAGAGAGACTATCAGCAGCTCTGTTGCTTTTCCCAGGTTTATACTCCACCCTATAATTGTAAGCTTGCAACTTTATTAGCCATTTGCCTTGCAACCCTGGCTGTAGCTTTTGATCTAATAAGTGTCTCAAACTTTGGTGATCAGTACAGATAGTAAATCTCCTTTCCATCAAGTATTGATTCCACCTTGTTACTGATAGTATAATATCCAACAATTCCTTTTCATAAGTAGAAAGGCCAGTCAATTTAGTGCTCAAAATAAGCAATAGGTTGCCCTCGCTGCATTAGGACAGCCCCTACACCTCTCCCAGAAGCATCACACTCCAATACAAATTCTTCGTTGAAATTGGGCAATGCCAATACAGGAGCAGTGGACAATGCCTCCTTCAATGCATCAAAATCTTGTTGAGCTGGTTCTCCCCAAGAAAAACCCTCCTCCTTCAAAAGATCTGTCAAAGGAGCTGCTAAGCTTCCAAACCCTTTAATGAATTTCTATAATACCCTGCAAGTCCCAAAAAACCCATGCTGCCTTTGTATTCTTTGGTACTGGCCAATTCCTTACAGCCTCCACCTTCTTAGGTTCCATAGACACCCCTTGGTTAGAAATTACATGGCCCAAATATCCTACTGTTTCCTGCCCGAAGGAGCACTTAGACAGCTTGACAACTAGCTGCTGATTTGAAAGAACCTGGAGTACTGTTCTCAAGTGTTGCAAATGAGAACTCCAACTCTTGCTGTATATTAGTATGTCATCAAAAAAAACAAGAACATATTTTCTGAGATAAGATTTGAAAATAGTATTCATAAGAGATTGGAATGTAGAGGGTGCATCTGTCAATCCAAACGGCATCACAAGAAATTCATAATGCCCCTCATGAGTGCGGAAAGCAGTTTTGAAAATATCTCCTTCATCCATTCTTATTTGGTGATACCCAGACCTCAGGTCTAATTTGGAAAAGAATTGTGCCCCAAATAATTCATCTAATAGCTCTTCTATAATGGGAATATGGAATTTGTCTTTGATAGTCTGTTGATTGAGTGCCCTATAATCCACGCACATGCACCAACTGCCACCAGCTTTCCTAACCAGGACCACTGGTGAAGCATAGGGACTGGTAGAAGGTCTAATTGTTCCAACTTCTAACATCTCTGCCACTTGCTTTTCAATTTCTGTTTGCAGGAAATATGCATGTTTGTAGGGTCGGATACACACAGGCTTACTCCCAGCTTCAGTAGGAATTTTGTGGTCACATGCTCTCTTTGGGGGTAGTCCCTCAGGCTCCTTAAACACCTCATGGAAATGTTTCAACATTTCTTGTATATCTTCATGTATCACTACCACTTCACTTTTCTGGGACTGATTCCTCTTCCACAAAATTGGATTGTAGACAATACCCCTCTTCCTGTTGCCTAAATGCCTTATGTATCCCCTTTTCATCAACTATTTGAGAGCCCCCAGGCAGTATTCCCTGCCATAAGCAATTTCTACCCCCCAGATTAAATCTCATCTGTATCTTCTTGAAATTAAAAATGATGTCATCTAACTGTTTTAACCATTGGGTCCCTAGCACCACTTGCTGCCCTTCTAAAGGAAGTATCAACAAATTGACTGAAATTTGAACACCTTGGCAATGTAAGGGAACTCCATAACAGATTCCTGCCCCTTTTAATTTTTCTCCACTAGCTACCATGACCTCAAACTTATCAAATGGTTTCACTTCCAAGCCCAGTGATTTCACCAGCCTAGGATGTATGAAGTTGTGTGTGGATCCTGTGTCTACCAACACACTCACAGTTTGTCCCTTAATACTCCCTTCCAGTCTAAGGGTTTGTCCAGCTGATATCCCAGTTAGTGCACATAGGGAGATTGAGAGTGAGCCATTCACATCTACCTCATGTAACCCTGAAATTGGGTACTCAATTGCATCATTGGATTCTTCTATAATTCCTCCAGATACCTCCTCTTCCACATCTAGGATGTACAACTGCTTCTTACACTTATGCCCCCTCTCCCACTTCTCATTACAAGCAAAACATAAGTTGTTTTGTCTCCTTGTTTGTATCTCTTCTGGAGTTAATTTTCTTCCCCTGGGAATACTAGAAATACTCTCCTTGGCAATATCTTTACTCAACCCAGTGGGTTGGGGTTGGGGTTGAAGAAAAGAAAAGTCTGGTAAGGAAAAATGAGAGAAAATTCTCTACTGATCAACGATAGCTATTTTCATTGCAACCACAGCTATTTATAGATTTCGCTTCCCACAACACCGGTGGCCCTCTCGTCGTAACAGAATTTTGTTAGCTCCCCGGCGACGAAGCAACGACTTGCCGACGACGACGCAACAACCTGGTCGGAACTAAGGGAATTAAGAATTAATTCCCTTAAGCTCAATCGAAGCGCCAATGGCTCTTTTCCCGGGCCCACTTGAATTAAACAACGGACGCCCCAGATGATTCAATACCGCTTCATCAATGAACGGGATTAATTGGATATGGATGGTTGGATGAAGACTTGATCCTCCATCCAACGGAAGAGATTTAAAGCCCGCCTCGCGCCAATCCGATGGCCACCGTCTTCTTCCTCCAGATCCCCAACGACACCGTCTCCTTTCCCCAGCTCCCCAATGGCTGTGACTTGAGCTCCCGCAACCTCACCCACTTGGGTTCTAACATAGGCCGACCCTCCTCCTCCACCCCTTGGTCGCCCGAAAAACGCCCAGAAGCCCGCCTAGCCATCAGACCGCTGCCAAGGAGCTGCGCCGCCCACCTTGCGCCGCCCGTCGCCGCCTAGAAAGCCGCCGGCCCCTTCCTCCCCTTGCGCGTAGGTGAGCTTCTCCCCTTCCGTTGCTTGGTTGCCTGCAAGTTTTAAGAACAAAAAAAGAGAATGAAATGAAAGAACAGAACGTGTAAAGGAGGAGACAGGGAGAGAGAGAAAAAGAGGAGAGTTGAGAGTTATGTTAGCCTTAATAAAATAGAAATAAAGAAAGGGGATTCATAAAGAAAGGGGACAGCCTAGTTAAGTTAATTAAGAAGAGAGGAGACCAAGTTAAATGAGGAGACAAAGTAATGAAAAAGATAGGTGATAGCCTTTAGGGATATAATAAAGAATAGGAGAAAGAGAGTTAGAGATGATAGGATATATTGATTTATTTGGTGTAGGTAAAAGTAGGTAGGATTATTAATATAATATTAACCATGTAATCTTAAGCTCATGTTAACTATATAATTAGCTTAGGGTAAATTAGAATTAGTAGGGTGTTAGTGATAGGTTTAATAGCAACTAGTTAGTTTAATTTCAACATGATAAATGACTATTAAATAATGTTAGGTTAACAATATCAGAATAAAATGAGGCGTATAATATTAGTGTAACACAATATAGACATCACCCTAGCCAGAGAACCGGATAAAAGTAGACAACCGTTTTAGAGATTATTTTAATATTGTGTTTATTCACGAAAAATCTAATTCATTGAATTGTTTAACCAAAACAGAGAACCAGAAGTACCAACACGTAGTACCTGTCCAGACGAACCCACGACAACTGATACCACCAGAAACAGGCAAGTGAAACTTGCACAGTAACTTGTTTAGGCCATGTTTTAGGCCATTTTGTAAAATTGCGTAAAAGAGACTAGGCGGTGAAATGATAGTCACCTAGACGACCATATTTGATCTAGTTTGACAACGAAACTACATCCGACACCCTACTTGATCTAGCTTGACAACGAAGCTAGATCCGACACCTTTACTACGCTATCATTTCATGCTGCCTGTCACGTTTACTTTCAAATTAACTGTACGCACTCTTAATTGCTTATTGCCATGTCATCTCATGCATCTTGCCATGTCATTCCATGCATCTTATCATGAATGAGTAGCACATGCTACTTTAAAATGTAAGCTGCGGCGAGTAGGATCTTGACTCCTACATATTGATTGAGGCTAGGTGCACCCCTATGCCATATTGAAAAACACTTCCTGGCTCGTGATCCAAAAGATATACATGTGGAGGCGTAGAAGTGTGCCCATACAGCCACTTCAGCTGTAAGGCGTAAACTCTGGGATTGGAGTAGGGTTAAGCGACCACTCAGCGTAGAAGTGTGCCCGTACAGCCACTTCAACTGTAAGGCATAAACCCTGTGCACAATGTGAATGCATGTTTTCATCGTGAAATCGTGATATCTTGTTTTGTAGCTTTTTGCTACAACGTGTCGTGCAAATGTTAACTTTCATGTTCATCTTAAACTGCTACATTCATGCTCATGTTTAAACTGTTGCATTCATGTCATGTCATCTCCATTATTTTAGAACTGCTAGTTGTACACTTTTACTCTTATGTTTCCTTCCACAAAAGTCTCCCTTCCTTTTGGAGATTTTTGCTGACATGTGCCCTTTTCTCTTTGGGTGTCACATGTCAGGTTTTGAGCCTGAGTTAGTTGCAGAGGACAACAGCTTGTTGACGTCCAGTTCGAGGTCACTGGAGTTCTACCCTTAGTCTCAGCTGGTGACTCTCTTTTAGTTGTTATTTACCTTCTTAGTAGTTGTTAGGTTGTTCGGTGCGTAGCACCATTTCTTGTTGTAGTTTTGGCCATGCTTAGGCCTTCTTTTCGGACTCTGTACTTTCCTTTATGACTCTCTGTATGTTGGAATAAAATCTGTGGATGTTGAATGTTGGGTAATTTTTATTGTTTATCCTTCTTTATTTTTATTGTTGTTTCGTCGTAATGCAAAGAACCTGCTAATGTAATAAGTTACCAGACGCTTATCAGATTGTAGCTTCACAGCTCCAAGTCTTAGCGGACCTTCTCACGTCTCGCCTTCCATACTTGGGAAGCGGGGCGTGACATGCAGCAAG
Organism: Scilla litardierei; assembly: GCA_030789695.1. Taxonomy (NCBI): domain Eukaryota; kingdom Viridiplantae; phylum Streptophyta; class Magnoliopsida; order Asparagales; family Asparagaceae; genus Scilla; species Scilla litardierei. The sequence goes on from CM061141.1 coordinate 69,544,481, forward strand.
CGTGGAGGAGGCGGAGGACGTCGGAGACAACGTTGAGGGGTTGATAGCAGCGGGGTTGCAGGGAGATGAGGGGGCGACGACCCTTGCTGACGGCGAGGAGAGACGGGGGCGCTGGCACTGCTACTGTGGCGGAGAGCTTGTCAGAGAGCGGAGCTTCGGGGCAAGGGTGGGTCGTCGGCGACATCCCTAGGGAAAGGGAGCTCGAGCATGGGGAAGGAGGAGGGGTACGGCATGCGAGGGGGTTCATGGCGTTGGGGTTTGAACGAGGAAGATAGGGAGGGGAGAGAGAGTGGACTGGGGGAGAGACAGCGAGAATGAGAGGCATGTGGGTGTGCGTGGCTTAGAGAAGATGAGGGTTTTGGGTTCTCGGGGGTGAGATAACGAAGGGGAGTGATGTGGTTTGGGGGTTTTAGAACGAAAAATAAGAAGAGAGGGAGACTGTGTGTGAGAATTAGATGGGAGAGGGGGGTTTAATAATGTGAAAAGAGAGAGGGTGAAGCCCGGGTTGGTGAGAACGAAGCAGATATGGGGTAGCTGCGTGTTAGGTTAGGTGATTAGGGGAGTAGGTGAGGGGGAAGTTAATTAAGGTTAAGGTAATTAAGGGAGGTTAAAAAATCATTAGTGAAAGTCATTTGTAAAAAATTACGATTTTGCCCCTACTAGTAAATGTGTCCGAAAAATTACGAAAACATACCCACGGGACCGTATCGTCACGAGGATTGCGAATACGCGATCCGTTTTGGGATTTGGACTACGGGGATACTAGTTTTAGGCAAAAAAAAGTTTAGAAAGCGGGTTTGCGGGTTCTAAGTTGAAACGATATCAGAAAATTACGAAATTAATGTGGGAAGCTCTAAATGATCATAGGATGCTACTGCAGAAGTTTGAAAATGTTTTGAAGATGTTTGTATAGAAAATAAATTCATTAAGCCAAAACAGCAATATCTGAAAATCAATTTTTATCAGATCTTTTAGAGGTATTTGATGAAATCCGATCTTACTAAAATACTCCATAACTAGGCTGGTACTTCAAAATATTTTTATAAAAATTTTTGAAATTAGTTTTGTTATAAAACTCTTGACAACATTTGTAAAGGAATTTTGAATTGTTAAAAATACGTTAAGTATGTAAATTAAAGTGTTGAAAAAATACAGGTCGTTACATCCTATCCTCCTTAAAAATAATTCCGTCCTTGAAATTTAAAAATAATTGATGTTATGAAGAAGCTTTAAAAATAATTGATGTTATGAAGAAGCTCAAGCAAATAAATGATAGAAAAGATAGTAATCTAGTAAATCATGTTGTAAATAACATGAAATGGGATATTATAGCATCAAGAAAACAAGAGATGTTATATATGAACTAGTAATAACCCGTGCCCGCGGGCACGATTCATTTAAGATTTTCCCCCGCAAAATCTTTGTTCCCCAAAAAATTATTTCCACATCCAAAATTGCATGGAACAACAAATTAGCGTAAAAATATTTAGCGTCATGAGTGCATTCGGCATGGGCGCATTCGGCGCAGAACAACAAATTCGACGAATGCGCCTTCGACACGGAACAACAATTTTGGCGCGAACACGTTTGGCGTGGAACAACAAATTCGGCGCGGAACAACAAATTCGGCGCTGGCGGCTTTGGTGCGGAATAACAAATTCGACGTAGAACAACAAATTATTTTCCCCCGCGAAATCTTTGTTTCCCAAAAAATTATTTCCAAAAAATTATTAGCGTAAAATTATTTAGCAGCACGGGCGCCTTCGACGCAGGCGAGGACGCCTTCGACACAGGACAATAAATTCGGCGCGGACATCTTCGGCGCAGAACAACAAATTAGCGTAAACAACTTTAGTGGACGCCTTGGCCATGGTTCATTTAAGATATCCGCTCAAATTTTTTGTTCTCCCTAGAAATTATTCCCCATCCAAAATTTAAACGAACAAAAATTTAGAACCAATCCAAATAAATTATAATCTCTTCAAAATTTAATATGAAGACATCAATAAAATATCAGTTAAGAGATGTAAACTACATTCTGGAGAGTTCATAGCCAACAACCTTCAATAACACTAAACGCACAACCTGCTCATTATATGTATCTGTAGTAAAAAAGAACTTTTCAAGCCCAGTTAATACATTGATTCTAACATAGCAGACAATTCCAAAGCTTCTCTTCTTTTAGAGATGGGCTGATGGCTCATGACATTTCACAAAATAGCAGCAGATCAAAAAATACATTCTGTAGCTCTCCTCTCACTCTCTAAACCTACAATTCTGATAGCAGTAGCCAAATGGGTTTTCTATGGTGAGCAATATGAATTCACTGTAAATCCACAATGAATGCGGTTTTAACATAGCTTTTAGTTTCATCGTAATGCACCAATGTTTGAACTTGCACAACAAATAGAAAAGTTCTTCTCCGAGAGAAATCACCAATGTTTGAACTTGCACAACAAATAGAAAAGTTCTTCTCCGAGAGAAATCACGCTTGCTTCCCCTTCCGTGAGACTACTTGCGAGGCCGTTCGATCAGTATATCAAATAATTTCCGGGTGCAGTATTGCTCACAGCTCACACAGATCGCTCAAAATTGATGATGGCTATGGTTTGCAACTGAGTGGGCTCTTGTTAAGGAACAGCAGCGTTTACGGGCCTATAAATATTACATCCATCAGACCTCTTTGTCCAAATGTGCCATGCCACCAAGGCTAAGAGGCTGAGCATAACTACTGGCCAACATTACTGCCCAAAAATGTTCTTGCCACCATGCCCAGAACATTACATCAGTTTGAATTATAATTAGAATCACTCAACCCTCTCTACATAACTGTCAAGAAGATGAGGAAATATGATTTGTAGTACTCGATACATGAGAAGACCCCATATATATGGCAGCTGCCCGCTTCCCCCTTCTACTGGGATTCAACTGGGATTATATGCAGGGGTTGCCGTGTTTATTCCATACAATGCTGACGTAAAGTGACATCTTTTTTGGACGGGGCTCAGTCCTGCATATTGAGCATACATCAATATTGATATTTGTATTCGCATAAATCGATATGAATATGAAGCCGAGTTCATCAAATTGTTACATGCTGCATGAACAGATTGAAGCTTGGCATTGCACAGCCTCATGGCCTGCTAGTGACAGACAGATATCATCATGAAAGAAGTTTTTAGGTGCATATTCTTTTACAGAGTGAAGGCATTCCGTTATGTTCATTTGCCACACTCTCCCTATCAATGGGAAGAAAAAAAGTTGAAAAAAAAATTTATCCAATCCATTTGCCAACTTTTTATAGAAATAATTGAAATGGGAATATGTGAGATGAGCCTATATCCTTCAGCCTCAAGTATTTAGAATGTGACTAAATGAATTTTAAACAATTACATGAATGAATGAATAAACATGCTAAACTATTTGCTATGTTGAGTATTACAAACTCAGGACACTTCATATTATATCTCAAAATGGCCAGGGTTTCAACTAAATAACTTGACAATCAAAAATTTGTGTCCCCAGTTATCCTATTGCTACACCATAATATTCAAATTTAGGAGGAAATTTGTGTCCCCAGTGATCCTCGCATCAATCAGCACATACATTCCCAAAGGATATATCGAAACAACAAAACTCAAACAATTGACTATAAAAATAGAGTTTTACCCATTGCTCTGGAGATGAGAGGAAGAGATGAGAGCAAACCCTATTTGTGAAGAAGAGAACATCAAATTCAAATAAATCTAGAAATATACATCAGAACTCGCCATTGCTCGATTCGATATCTGGCAGTCGGATGGGTCGAATCGAAGTCGCCCCGTCTCAAAAATGCTAACAGAAAAAGTTAATCAGCAACAATTTAAGCTAACAGAAGTTATTATTATGCATTGGCAATTGGCGTCACAAAAATGCTACCATTCATGAACACAACAAAAATTATAGTCACAACAAATATTCCAGTGAAAATGATTCTAACAAACAAAAAAGCAAAAACAATCAAGAGACCAAATTCTCTACATATACCTTTCAATGGAGAGAAGATACAACACTGTTATCGGGCTTCTCACTGGACTTAACCTTGAGACTTAGCAGCAGGGATAAACACTGTAGTCGGCAATCATAAATTTGACCCCTGAAAGAAATTAAATTGACACTATAATTGCAATGTGAATGATATTCAATTGTTTAACTATATACATGAAGAAGGAATCTTGATACAAATTAGTACACAAACGAATTCTGCTATATGACCATTAATCCCAAAAAGTAATTCAAAAATCAACCATGCTACCTAGCTAGCTATATCTATGTGAGCTTCATCATCGCAAGTCTCCCAATTGCTTTAATTTATACCATCACGATGCCACACCTCTCCGAGAAACGTCTTGGCAACGGCGGTTCCGTAAACATCTGCGTCAGAGAATCCGAAGACTCCACGGCGGAAAATCCCAATCCTTCGTTGCCGTTCGCTTCCAAGCTCCCCATGACAGCCATTATCAGCTGCCGGTAAGCGAAAAAGAACAGTCTCATTGCCGCCGCTTGCACTCTCGACCCGCTGTCAGGATCACCTCCACTCCCAAGTTCCGAGGCACCTTGTGCTTCAGTTGATTAAATCCTGGCACTCAGATCCGAGGCAGATTAAATTGGAAGATGAAGGAGGGGGGAGGGAAGAGAGAGAAGAGAGGGAAGAGAGAGATCTGAGTTTGCGAGATCTGACAATTTTCAGATTCTACCTTCAGGTCGGCAAGTGCTTGGGCTCATGGGACGGCGCTAGGGACGATCTATGGGGTGCTAGGATCGTTCATCTCTCAAAATCTCATGGAGTTCAGATTGTTGGCCCTTCTCACTTGGATCATCTTCTCGAGCTTTCTATACCGTAGCCGAATGTACGGGCCGATGGGTGGATTCGCGGTGATGATCTCCGCCGTTCAGAGGCTCACCGAGACCTGCATGGGCTTGTGCTACGCCGTAGCCGTTGAGCTGCTGCTGCTGCCGAAGAGGGCTTCGACTCTGGCGAGGGCTCGGCTTTCTGAGAGCCTCAGCATGCTTCGCGAGTGCTTGGAGGCATTTGCAAGTCCGACAGATCTGAAAGAGGGGGAAATGAATATAAGGGAAAGGGTGAATGAACTGAAGAAATCTGTTCTGGCACTCAGATCCGAGGCAGATTAAATTGGAAGATGAAGGAGGGGGGAGGGGAGAGAGAGAAGAGAGAGATCTGAGGTTGCGAGATCTGATTACCTGTGTCCCGACGATTTTCGCCTGCGTCTGAGGTTTTTAGGGGTGAGTGATGAAAGAGGGGGAGGGGGGAGAGAAGTAATTTTCGGCAAGAGATAGAACTCTTGCTCTCTTGGGAAACAGCTCAGCAATCAAATGGCAATGGCTGTTGATATCCCCAAAAAAAGCCCCTTGCACTTCCCCAAAAGCAGCCGGTTGCTATCCCAATTCAAATTGCAGGTCACGAAAAGAAATGGGACCCACAAAGACTCAAAAATACAAACCCTTCATCTCTAAGTTTAATCCCAACCGTTCATCATCCAAGATTAAATCCTGGCCGTCTTTTATCAACCAGTTTGTCCTAGTCAGCCCTAGGATTCAAAAATCACTGTCAAATGTATAATAGATTCATACTATTGACATCACCATAGCTTTTATGGATAGTCTTAAGTCAAAATAGGTTCAGATAGAGACGAGTCCAAGTAAGATGAAGAAGTATCGTCATCAGCTTACACGTCTCGGTTTGGTTCGTCTCAAATTCTCTAGCACCATCCTTCAATACTTCTGAGCGTCCTTCGATTCGCTTCCGTTGTCGAACTCGAACTTCTGGTGATCGAAAAGTCAAACGCTACCCTCCTTAAAATAGACATAGCTAGAGTTCAAGCGTATAAAAATAGAAAGATTCTAAGAAGGTCAATCGAAAGGTCACCAAGCTAAATGAAGGGCGATAGTGATGAAGATCGATGGCGTTACATAATCATGATTCACGTCCTTGCGGTCCAGGGAACACGGCCAGTGAAGTGACTAAGTCAGGATCACTTACCCCCAGTCTAGCTAGGGTGATCCAACAAACTTAGCCAAGCACATTGACCGGATCATGGTCCATTGAAGGAAGCTTATCATTTATATATGCGTGCCATCATCAACTGAAGGAAGGGTGATGAAGTGGGTAGATAGTTCAACCTATGAAAAATCACTATAACTGCTAGCAAAAGAGGTTACTAGGGAGGGTATAACCAAGAATGGAACACGAGTTCCTAAGCAAGGGTTAAGAGTTCAAAGGAGAAGATGTTGATGAAGTGAATGAATGGTTTCCACTTACGGAAGATTACTCTAAACAGATGAAGGAGGAAAGGTGTATAAAAATACACTCAAAGGATTGAAAAAAGGAAGGAAAAGGGGGCCAAAGAAGATGGGTAATAAGGACACTTCACCCGTATATCCAATACAGGTGAACACTCGAGACAACTAGTACTCGAGAGTTCAATTTGAGTATTTTATATTGTACATTCTGATCTTGCTATATTGTTCATGAGGTAGTTAGCACGGACCTGCGTGGGCCACCAAACTTGTAACGATCCGCTCACGGGGGCCAGTTACTTATTTGATATTTGCGCAGGTCCTGCAGTTAACCAATCAAAACCAAAATAGCCACGATACAGAGATGTACAAAAAACCCAAATAGTGTCCAATTATTACAATTCATACTGTATAAAGGTTCCAATAATGATACATGAACGAACGAAAGTACATAGCGAAAATAAAACTGAAAGCTGTGGTCTCCGGGTCGAACTCTGGCGTTATCAACTCAAGAGCATCTACCTCCATATGTACATCGTCTGCGGTGCCACGGAGATGGAACCGTAGGTAAGTCACAACAATTCTAAATAAAGAAAAGAAGTATTGTACAAGTATGACAAAGGTAACTACGTACAAGCAGACCAGAGTGAAAAGTAAAGTACTGAGCAACAACTGTACACATCTGAATAGTAAAAGTAAGCCGAACTGAAAGGAGAAAACGGCTGTACTGTGGTAGTGCAAGTTTAAAGCAGGCTAAGCAAGTGAAACATACTATTGCTGTAGATAAACACGACAAGTAAAGTACTGTGACTGCACAAGTGTAGTAAGTAACGTGCATGGGAAGTGTAAAATAAAGGTGACTCTGGTGCGTAAAGTAAAAGTGACTGTGCAAAAGTAACTACAATACGTGACTCAAGTAGGAGAGTACAATATGTGACCATTCAGTTCATCTCTTGCCTGGGTGCTACCCAGACGAATGCCGAAACCCAGGCAGCGGTGCATGTATTTTGCCGAAACTCAGGCAGCAGGACGGTATGCCGAAACTCAGGCGACAGGACGGTAAGATCGAACTCTAGTCACTCCCGTACTCTCTCTAACTATGCGTTATCCCAATACCCCAGTGATGTGTCAAGTGCAAGTTCTTTACATGATGTTCCACAGGATGTTCCACATGTTGCTAGTCGAACCAGAGCAACTGGTTGACTTTCTTATTGAAAACCAGCAAGTAGGAAAGAGGATAAAGACAAGTCCAACACAAAAGATGTTACTTCCGTGCTTTGAGCACGTGGTAGTGTGGTTTAGCACACAATTTACCCAAGTTGGTAGTGGCGTGCTACAACTACCAAAGTTGAAAGTTGGCAAAGTAATCTTTAGTTGATTACTTTCTTATTAAGTTATGTCTCTAGTTCGATACAAGTCAATAGCCGTTCTGAGGCTATAAGTGGTGTTCTACTAGTTCATACGAGCACAGTGGACTAGTTTTCTAAACTTAGAATTTGTCATTACTTACATTATCGGGTTCATCATGGAAAGACGAGGTTGGAGCTAAAGGATCTGGTGCACGAGGTTTGGTACCTGCAAACACAAGAAACAATTGGTTAAAGCACACACTGTTTTCTATTTATTAAACTTGATCATTTTGATTTTTAAACTGATTGAAACGGTGCTGAAAAATGTTCTAAATTTTTTTATAGGCTAGATATATTAAAAATAATTTTACAGTAAGAGGAATTATTTTTCAGAAGTCTCTGTTAATTTTTATAATTTTTAAAAGCTCAAAACAATTTAAAAACTAATTTTAATTAAGTAACGTATTTATTCAAACATTTATTCTGGATGCAATCTGCATCAGAAAGTTGCAAATGAGATGTCAAAATAACTGTCTCGTAGAGTACTATAACATATATTTTTATCACGTATCAGTTTAGGTAAAAATAAGAAGATACAGATTTTTAATAGAAAGTAACGTATTTAAAATTTAGGCTTAAAAATTTATTGCAGAAAATCTAAGCGTCTGATTGAGATGAAACTGGTGCCATTGGATCCAGAATATTATTTCTGATTTTCTGGAACTAGTCTCACATTTTTCTGGGGCTTAAATTATTTAATTAATAAAATACGGAAATACGCGTAAAATACGTTTAAATATACGTTTTAATATAACGTACTTTTACTTCGTTCGTTCGCGTGCATGCGGGGCGGGAGTGTATGGCGAGGGGAGGCGGCGCATGGCAGAGCTCGGGCTGCTCGTCAGGGGCAGCGGCGGTCTCCGGCGAGGCTGCTACACCGTTGAGCGGTGCGGGGTGCTCCGGAGCTTCGAAGGAACGCGCTCGGGCGGTGCAGCCACGTCGAATGCCAGGGAGATGGAGAGGTCAGAGCGGTGTCGCTTCATCGTGGGCTTTGGTGGCGGGCTCCGGTGGCGGATGCTGCTGCAGCGAGCGGGGAGGAGGCGGAGGACGTCGGAGACGACGTTGAGGGGTTGATAGCGGCGAGGTTGTGGGGAGATGAGGGGGGCGGCGACCCTTGCTGACGACGAGGAGAGACGGGGGCGCTGGCGCTGCTACGGTGGCGGAGAGCTCATCGAAGAGCGGAGCTTCGGGGCAAGGGTGTGTCACCGGCGGCGTCCCTAGGGCGAGGGAGCTCGAGCATGGGGAAGGAGGATGGGTACGACATGCGAGGGGGTTCACGGCGTTGGGTTTTGAACGGGGAAGATAGGGAGGGGAGAGAGTGTGGACTGGGGAGAGACAGAGAGAATGAGAGGCCTGTGGGTGTGCGTGGCTTAGAGAAGATGAGGGTTTTGGGTTCTCGGGGGTGAGAGAACGAAGGGGAGAGTGATGTGGTTTGGGATTTTTCGATCGAAAAATAAGAAGAGAGGGAGACTGTGTGTGAGAATTAGAGGGGAGAGGGGGGTTTAATAATGTGAAAAGAGAGAGAGAGGGTGAAGCCCGGGTTGGTGAGAACGAAGCAGATGGGGGTAGTTGCGGGTTAGGTTAGGTGATTAGGGGAGTAGGTGAGGGGTAAGTTAATTAAGGTTATGGTAATTAAGGGATGTTAAAAAAATCAATAGTGAAAGTCATTTGTAACAAAATTACGATTTTGCCCCTACTAATAAATGTGTCTGAAAAATTATGAAAACATACCCACGGGACCGTATCGTCACGAGGATCGCGAATACGCGATCCGTTTTGGGATTTGGACTACGGGGATACTAGTTTTAGGCAAAAAAAAGTTTAGAAAGCGGGTTTGCGGGTTCTAAGTTGAAATGATATCAGAAAATTACGAAATTACTGTGGGGAGTCCTAAACGATCATAAAATGCTACTACAGAAGTTTGAAAACGTTTTAAAGATGTTTGTATAGAAAATAAATTCATTAAGCCAAAACAACAATATCTGAAAATGAATTTTTATCAGATATTTTAGAGGTATTTGATGAAATCCGATCTTACTAAAATACTCCATAACTAGGCTGATACTGCAAAATATTTTTATAAAAATTTTTGAAATCAGTTTTGTTATAAAACTCTTGACAACATTTGTAAAGGAATTTTGAATTGTTAAAAATATGTTAAGTATGTAAATTAAAGTGTTGAAAAAATACAGGTCGTTATATATAACACACCGGGAACTCGCCATTTTGATCCTAATACAAATCAAAAGTGAACAGATGGAAACTTTCACCAATAAATTTGCCCTAAGATAAACAAAATAAAGAAGGGAAAAAACTAAGATCAACAATGTGATGAACGTTTAATTGTATCTGTATGAGCAATTTAATGAAATCGACCGCATATATTTACTAAAAAGGAAAATATTTTAGTATGCCACCGTCCGCACATAATGGACTATACGACCTCGAAAAGTCACGGATTCCCATGGACTATAACCCACTGAAACCCAGTCATTTTGACCCTAATGCATATCAAAGGTGAAGAGAGGGAAACTGTCACCAATAAATTTGCCATAGCATAAACAAAATAAAAAAGGGAAAAAATAAGATCAATAGTGTAATAAACATTTAATTGTAACAGTATGAGTGATTCAATGAAAACGACCACATATATTTAATAAAAAATGAGAATATTTGAGTATACAACCGTCCGCACATAGAGAACTATGAGACCACGAAAAGTGGTAGATTCATATAGACAACCCACCGAAACCCCGTCATTTTGACCTTAATATGTATCAAAGGTGAAGTGATGAAGACTTTCACCAATAGATTTGCCCTAATATAAACAAAATAAAAAGGGAAAAATCTAAGATCAACAGTGTAATGAACGTTAACTGTAATAGTATGAGCGATTTAATGAAAATGACTGCATTTATTTGAAAAAAATTGAGAGTATTTGCACCATCCGCACATAGAGGACTATGCGACCGTGAAAAGTTGCTGATTCTCGTGGACTATAACCCATAGAAAACCCATCATTTTGACCTTGATACTTGTCAAAGGTGAGCATGGGAAAACTATCAACAATAAATTTGTCCTAATATAAATAAAATAAAAAAAGTGTTGGATGATGATGAACTCAAGAGAGAAAGAGACAAGATTTCTTAGCAAAAGAATAAGTCACCATAGCTAAGAGCCATGGTGCTCTATTTATATATCTCATAGTGGGGAGGCCAAAAGCCTCTAGGAGACCAAGGGTCCCCATTACTCTAAGTAATGGGGCCTAATGAATGGGTAATGAAGGAGGGGAGGCCAAAGGCCTCCCTCATTCATAACACTCCCCCTTACACATTCATCACTTCGGTCTCAGCTACTGAGGCAATGGGTGGATACTTCTGGATCCAGAGTAAGTGTGTTTGCCTCGTTAAAACCTTAGCTGTGGAAAACCCAGTGGGAAAACCCAACAGCTTAAGGAAAAAGAGTGCAACCCACATGTTACTCCCCCTGATCCGTACAAGCTTCAGGCTTGCAGGTCTTTCAACTGTCGCATACCAATGTTCTTTACAAGCTTTACAAAAGTACATTTAGGCAATGCCTTAGTAAAAAGATCAGCTAGGTTGTTGCATGACTGGATCTGTCGAACTTCAATCTGCTTGTCGTTCTTCTGCTCGTGCGTCCAGAAAAACTTGGGAGAAATGTGCTTTGTCCTATCGCCTTTGATGTAGCCCTTCTGAAGCTGAGCAATGCACGCGGCGTTGTCTTCGAATAGGGCAGTAGGCTCCAGATCACCGGTCTTCAGGCCAGTGGATTGGAGAATGTGTTGGACGACGGAGCGTAGCCAAAAACATTCTCTGCTCGCTTCATGGATCGCGATGAGCTCTGCATGGTTAGAAGATGTAGCAGTAGTGGTTTGTTTTACCGATCTCCAGGAGATAGCAGTACCTCCGTAGGTAAAGACAAAACCAGTCTGTGATTTTGCCGTATGCGGATCTGAAAGATAGCCTGCATCGGCATAACCAAGTAACTGGGAGGAGGCACCTCTCTGGTAGTAAAGTCCAAGGTCTACGGAACCCTGGAGGTATCGCAGAAGATGCTTTACTCCATTCCAGTGGCGCTTTGTTGGCGCTGCACTGTGTCTGGCTAGGAGATTGACTGCAAACGCTATATCGGGACGCGTGCAGTTAGCCAGATAGAGAAGTGCACCAATGGCACTTAGGTAGGGTACTTCTGGACCCAGTATCTCCTCCCCCTCTTCCAGAGGCCGGAAGGGGTCCTTTTGTACGTCTAATGATCTCACGACCATAGGGGTACATAAAGGATGACATTTATCCATTTGGAACTTATTTAAAAGCTTCCTGGTATAATTGGATTGATGTAGGAGGATTCCACCTCGTAGGTGTTCAATCTGTAAGCTAAGGCAATACTTCGTTATGCCTAGGTCTTTCATTTCAAAAGTTTGCTTTAGCCTTGCAGATATCACATTAATCTCTGCTGGAGAGCCAATGAGATTTAAGTCATCAACGTAAACTGCTATGATGACGAATCCTTTTCCCGTTCTTTTGATAAAGATGCACGGGCAGACTTCGTTATTAGTGAATCCTTGCTGTGCAAGGAAATCACTTAGTCTGTTATACCACATTTTGCCTGACTGTTTTAGTCCATACAAGGATCTATGTAGTCTAACAGAGAATACCTCCCGAGGTATCTCTTTCATCTCTGTGGGTAAGTTAAACCCATCTGGTAGTTTCATATAGATCTTTTTATCTAAATCGCCATAAAGATATGCAGTCACAACGTCCATGAGCTGCATTTCTAGGCTTGCCAGAGATGATAGGCTTATTAAGAATCTGAATGTAATAGCGTCCATTACCGGGGAGTATGTATCTTCATAATCGATACCCGGTCTTTGGGAAAAACCCTTTGCTACAAGACGCGCCTTGTAGCGGACGATCAGATTTTGTTCATTTCTTTTTCTAATGAAAACCCACTTATATCCCACAGGTCTTACACCTACTGGTGTTTGGACTACAGGTCCAAAGACTTTGCGTTTCGAGAGTGAGTCCAGCTCTACTCTTATCGCCTCGTCCCACTTTGGCCAATCATCTCTGCGTTTACAATCCGCTAGAGAAAGTGGTTCGACGTCATCGTCGTATTCAGCGACGTGAACGGCAATAGTGAACGCAAAATCGTCGTCGACGACTGTGCTATGTCGGTCCAGTACCTCCCCAGTACGTACAAAGTTTAATGATGTTTCTCCTAATGTTTCCTCTGCGGGGGAAATTAGGAGGGGAGAGGTAGCTGTCCTGAGCTCAGTATCATGTGGAGGGATAATCTTATTTTCACCAGGAATCTTCCTCTTTCGAGGAACTTTATCTTTTGAACCTGGTGGCCGTCCTCTTTTCAATTGTGGTACAGCCATTTCTGCTGCGGGTGGATTGCATCCATTTATAGGGATGTCAATCCTAGCTGGAGTGTTAGCAGCAGGGACGTGTGAACGGACGATCTTCTGGTTGTCCGTGAATTTATCCGGCAATTGGTGTACTGTATTCTGGATGTGAAGGATCTTCAAGATCTCATCTTCACACAGATTTGTACGCGGATCATAAAAGGACAAAGACTTATTTTCCCAATTAATGGTCTCCGAAGCTTCAGGCTTCTTGGAATGTTTGCCCAACTTTGGAAAAGTTTTCTCATCGAATTCACAATCAGCAAGACGTGCCTTAAATGCGTCCCCCGTTAGGGGTTCTAGGTATCTAATAATCGAGGGTGAATCAAATCCAATATAGATTCCTAAACGACGTTGAGGACCCATTTTGGTCCTCTGAGGTGGTGCTATTGGAACATAGACCGCACAACCAAATATTCTCAAATGAGATATATCTGGAGTTGAGCCGTATGCTAGTTGCATCGGAGATAATGTATTGCATCCAGAGGGGCGTATCCTGATAAGAGATGCGGCATGCAGAATAGCATGCCCCCAAGCATCCACCGGCAATTGGGATTGCATAAGCAATGGACGAGCAATCCATTGGAGTCTCTTTATAAGAGACTCTGCTAATCCATTCTGGGTGTGAACATGAGCTACTGGATGTTCAACTTCTATACCCGTTGCCTGGCAATAGTCTTCGAAGACTTGAGATGTGAATTCGCCAGCATTATCAAGACGTAGTTTCTTGATATGGTTATCGGGGAAATGAGCACGTAACCTAATTATCTGTGCCAACAGCTTTGGAAAAGCTAGGTTACGGGTGGACAAGAGGCACACATAAGACCATTTTGTGGATGCATCTATTAGTACCATGAAGTACTGAAATGGGCCACTTGCGGGGTGAATAGGCCCGCAAATGTCACCATGTATCCTCTCAAGGAAGCCAGGAGACTCTAAACCCACTTTTAGGGGCGATGGTCTCGTTATTAGTTTCCCCTTGAAACAAGGGGGACAAAAAAATTCACCTTTCTGAAGAATCTTCTGGTTCTTCAAATCATGTCCGCGGGATTCAGATAAGATGCGTCGCATCAGAATAGATCCAGGGTGACCAAGTCTGTTATGCCATAGTTGAAATGGTGGCATTGGCTGGCACGTCTGGTGCTCAGTCATATTGGCTTCAACTGGTTGAATGTATGTTTGGTAGAGACCCGACGGGAGTCCCTTAAATATTTCGCAGATGGTCTTCTGGCCATCTTTACGAAGAGTGACATACATGTATTCAACCTTATTTTCATCTCTAGTTTCTAAGTGATATCCGTTTAAACGGATGTCCTTGAAACTTATGAGATTTCTATTTGATCTTGGAGAAAATAGTGCATTATTGATTTTTAGTCTTGTGTTATTTGGGAGCAATAATATTGCATCACCAGATCCTTCGATTATTTTGGACAGTCCTGAAATTGTAATGACAGGACCGTCATATTTACTTATGCTATTGAAATAGCATTCATCGCGAAGGATAGTGTGCGTCGAGGCACTGTCCACTAGGCACTCATACATCATCTATATAAGCCAAAAACGAAAATTTATTGATGGAAATGTAAAATGCATACATTCAAAATAAAAGATCGTCTTTATTAAGCATACCAGAGATGAAGCTACAATTTATTCTTTGAAAAACATAGATAAAGATGAGGCTCAATCGAGCAGGTCGTCATTTTCGAAATCCTTGGAAGTGAACTTCGTCGGATTTTCCACATTTGCCATGTTTGTTTCAGGCGGAGGCTTCTGGCTCGCCTGATACAGTTCCTGGAAGTGGCGAGGTGTGCGACAGTTTCTAGACCAATGTCCAGTCATGCCACAACGATGACATTTGTCCTCCCATGTCTTCTTTGGATTTGACACTGTATCAGTGTTCTTACGTTTCCAAGTGAAGTTTTTCTTCCCTTTGTTATTCTTGCTTTGGGGAGGAGCAATGGCTGGTTTCATAGGGGCAGTTCCTTTGTTCTTTCTGCCCCTCTTCTTGTTCTTCCACTTCGGGGGGTGAACACTGTGGGCTTCGAGAATAGGAGCTGAGCCTGCCAGGCGCTGGTTATGAGTGGCCAGTAAAAGGTCTCTATTCTGCTCTGCCCTAAGGAGGCAAGAGAGCAGTTCATAGAACTTCATGAAATTGCGTTCACGATACTGCTGCATGAGGATAGCATCTTTCTCGTGAAACGAGGTAAATGTCTTTTCCAACATGCGGTGCTCCGAGACTTCTTCACCACACAACTTCAGGCGTGAGGTGATGTTG
>CM061141.1:70160389-70325389 GCA_030789695.1 Scilla litardierei
AGATGCCCTCGTAAAATGCCAGTACGAGATCTCTTGAAGGTGAACAAGCAAAAAATATCGAAACATCAGAGTTCACAAGCCGGTACATTCGCTTATATTGATGGCGTACAATAACAAATGGACAATGCATAGTTCCATGTATCGTCATGTAACAGCTAAACCGAAAGAAATATGGCACTAAATAAAACATTGTCATGTCAGGCATTCATGGCAACGAAGTTGGTCTTACCCAAGCATTGATAGAAAAATGAATGGTCTGCTTGTCCAAACGCAAAGAATTAGAATTCCCCCTAGGCGGATGTGTTCCAGTATTAGATGCTGCAATGCAAAAGATTTGACCAAACTATAGTTTAGGGTAAAGAGAAGTATTTTTCTTTTTGCTGGGAGAGTCAGAATGAAGTAACAACTAGAGAGCATTGATATTAGTTCTCGCTATCACCTGCAGTACGAGGCCTTGCACTGTCTGTTGCTGGAGCTGCTGTAGATCTTGATGATGCTCTGGCTGATTGAGAGGAACTGGTAGAAGTCATCGACTCAACCACTAAATCAGGATCCTATACAAACAAAACACACATCAATTTGAGAAGGAAGATTAAACAGTTAACCAAATTAGCTTATGCTCTTGCCTATTTCATAACCAGCTTTATATAGAACAACTTAAATTAGACTGTATACATAGTTGTACATAATATTGAACTACATAGCTACCCTGTATAAGATTGATTTAAAGAACCCATAATACAGATTCCTTATTACAAAATTCAGTGTAAACTGCGTGGTGTCAAGCAATGCGACTGAGAGTCTCTAAGTAAAGCAACTTGTGCATAACACCTAAAGTATATGCAAAGGTTTAATTAAGAATTATTTAATCTGGTACAAATTTCAGATAAGAGAGGGAAGATAATATAATGCCAGAACGTTCTTAAGAATTTAGGAGAAACATGAGACATAAAGTCATGATCAAAGCCTTTTCTGATCAAAACGGAGAGAGCTAAAACACAGAGCTCCATGAAAAATTTGACAAACTTCAAGAATTCGCTACAACCTGTGCCAGAAGACAAAACTTGCATTCTGTTTAGTGTGTGTGTATCCTAAAACTCAAAATGGATGTAATCTAAACCATTTTTGCAAGGTTGGAAGTTGAACAAATAATTTTTAGATAGTTTTGTATAAGGTTATCAAGAACATAGATCGTTTTGGTACGTTGAATGAAAGGTATGTTGAATGAAATTTGGTACGTAGAACATTACTAGCATAACATGGATAGGCTTTATTGGATGCTAAATAAGAATGAAATAAATATATTAGTAAACAAAAAAGTACACCTTAATAAATATAATATGGGATCCGCTAGCAAGTTTATTTCTTTCCATTTTGTATTTCATACTTTTAAAGCCTTCATTAAAAGTTTATGATATTAATGATAGGTTTTTCTAGGGTTTTTATGGTAAAAATCAGATTTTTAGTGGGGGGAAAGCCGTGATTTTTATCATGAAAGATGTGATTTTAGAGCTAAAAGAGAGGTTTTGAGGGAAAAGGAAATATTTTTTATTGGTAATAAAAGTGGATACAAAGATAAATTGGCCTCTTTCGAGAGAACCACTCTCCCAAGCTACGCCTCGAGAGTAAGCCGAACTCTCCCACTAGATCTAAGGGATCTATATCCCTAAGCTCAATCAATTTCTTCACAAAACTCAACATGAAATATTCTCTCTAATCTTCCTCCTTATTTATAATAAACTCATAATGAACCACCATCCCCTAAATTACCAAAATACCACTGACCTAGGGTTTTCAGCCTAAATTACAGATCTGTCTCTAGACCCTCAAAATTACAAAAAACACCCTCTGTGTCCAGAAAATACAGATCTGTCATTATAACCAAAATTTACTGTTTTGCCATTGAGTACGATCTCATCGTTACTCCGTCCCTAAAGAACCACCTTGTCCTCAAGGTGGTGCATGAAGTCCGCAGACCACACTATCCCGAGTGCACGTATCCTCCTGTGTGATTGGGTCAAAGCTAGGAATGTATATACAACCATCGTGTTGCTCTCAAAAGGACCGTCCACATCTTGTGGGTCTCCTTTGGCTCCGTCGAAGCATTGTGTGTCTCTGTTGTCGTCATAGGGCCACCCAAGGTCTTCACCGTCCTCGGCGAAGCACGAAAGCGAGCTACAGTAATCGCCAAAGACCCTCGTGGATCCTCCATGCATCAAAGCTTGTCGTCGGCCCTGAATGTGCCCACTGTCAACCCTCAAGGCCATGTGGGATCCTTGGTGGTGTGTCCCCAGGGGCCGCCGCCCCCGTGGGTGGCCGCCGAGGTGGGCGGCCTTACCCAAGGTCTCTACCGTCCTCTGTGAAGCCCGGAAGAGACCTACGGTAATCGCCAAAGTCGTCTGCCCTGAATGGGCCCACCGTCAATCCTCGGGGCCACACAGGGCCCCTGATGGTGTCCCCAGGGGCCGCAGCCCCCGTGGGCGGCTTTGAGGTGGGCGGCCCCTTCTTTGTCCAATGATGCGCTCCTCCATGAGTTGGGCGTGGTTTTCCTCCCTTCATGCGCAGATACTTGTCATCCGAATGCAGATCCGCATCGAATTTGATGATATTTCCCACTTTCTGGTTCAAAAGTGGCGCCTTTGTTCCAGGTCTACGACAGGATCATCGTCGGTGCCCAAATCTGAAGCTTGATCGCCCTGTTGATGAGTCTCCTCATCAAAAGGAATGATTTTTTCCTTGCCTTTGCCCAAAGGCACCACCTTTGGCCCCAAATTTGCACCGCTGACTTTGTTTTTCTTCGTATCTAACTTGGTAGTCTCATTCTCTGGCAACAGACGCCTCCACTCCTCCAACATTTGATCCACTACGGATTTCAGCACCAACAATACATCGCAAGCCGATGTTCCCTCGAGAGTTCAATCTTTTTCGTTGCCGCCACCATCGATGTCAAGATCAACGGTTTGATAGCACTTGATAGGATTTTTCTAGGGTTTTGATAGATAAACTAGAATTTTTAGTAGAAAGAATTGATTTTTTTAGTGAAAAGATGGGATTTTAGGATTAGAAAGTGGGATTTGGGGGAAAGACCGGATGTTTATTGATAATAAACTAAAATAAAAATGAATATAAAGATAAATTGAGTTCATTCAAGAGGAAGTTGCACTCTCCCACTATCCATAAGGGATCTATCATAAACTCAATCAATTTCTTCACAAAACTCAAGATGAACCCCCTCTCTAATCTTCCCTTATTTATAATGAACTCCTAATGAACCGTCACCCCTAAATTACCAAAATATTCCTGATCTATTGGCACATATCTGTCTCTAGACCCTCAAAATTACAAAAAATGCCCCTTGAGCGAATTGCCATTATATCCAAAAATTATTGTTTTGATATTGGATGTGATCTCAGCAATTAAACTTCAAGATACTTTCGCATGCTGAATAAGGCAAATAATCACATAGATATAGAATAATTAGTATGACAATGGTTAGTTAAAACAATATAGCCAAATATTACAAAACCAACTTCTAGGTTGATTAATCTACTTGAATAATAATTACCTTCCATATTTTTTACTTGAAGAGTGAGCAAATTATACAAAGGAATATATAAGTTATATCTGAATTTTGAGCCTCGATATTCATGCATCTAAAATATATTCCAAAATTTGAGGTTAAGATATATCACATGTATGAAAAAGTAACCACTAAGGATCTAAATTTTCAATCAAATAAATCAAAGATGTAAATCATATCATATCCGCTCATTTTGCAAATACCAAAAGTATTTGTTTATTTTAATAGTTCCAGTTTCAAATATGAACGAATAGTTACATGAATAAGTATAATTACCAAAGTGTTACATAAAACATTATGCCCCTGACAATCCACAATTCGAATCACGCATGCCGAATGGTGGTATATTAACGATTTGGAAGAGTAAAATCTATGTTTCAAATCATGTTTCAAATTTTTGTAACTTTTTAGACTAAATAGATATCATTGCTACAAAGATGTACTTTGCTAAATTTACTGATGCAAATTATTATGCATGTGTACATACACATAAACATGCGTATATAAATACAAACACTTCTAATAATCTTGTAAAAATAATTTGTTGTTCCTAATAAATTTATTTCATTCACACAAAGTATCCAACAAAGCCTACCCATGGTGTACCATGTCTAGCATTAGTAACGTTCTATGTACCAATTCTCATTCCATGTATCAGAGCAATATGTGTTCCAGGTAACCTTATATGAAACCATCTAAAAATTGTTCGCTCAACTTCTAACCCTACAAAAAGACAAAACTTGAGAAAAGACAAATAATATGGCTGCTCTGTTTACTTTGTCGTGCATTCTTTCTTTTCAAAGATTCTCCAACCAATATTACCAACATCTTTTCCTTCTGCCATTATTTTTATTCACGCTCGCGCCTCTCTCCTCAACGGTTGGGGAAAAATCTAAAATCTATATAAAACCAACTCAAGTTCCAGGTCAATTTGCTGAGAATTTTCATAAAGAAAATGTCAAACACTTGCTTCCATCAATGTTCAATGAATCGGTTTATTCAAATATTTCTCCATAAGTGCCATTAGCTAAACTTCGCAAACATTTCCTACCCGAGACTTCAAGCTTTAGATTGTTAGGCACGTCGGAAAACCTGATGCCAATTTCCAAACATTCCAACAGTATAAAGCATGAATACAGACATGTGATATAAAGCATGAACACAAAGACATGGCAAATTCTCATAAAGTAAGACATGAGGACATCGTGACGTAATTGTGCATGGGTATTTATATATAATGCTCATAAAACCCATAGATATTATGATGTATTCTGATGACAAAAAATGTATCGTTTCTAGTCAAGCAACATAACCAAATAAAAAGACAATAAAATCTAATCAATACCTAACCTGGATCAAGTGAAATTTAGTCTTTATTGAGAAAGTACATGTTTTCTTTAAAATATATTTTTTTACATTTAAACGAATGTAACTCAAATGTGTCTGGCACACAACCTTCAGGTATTATTAATACCTGACATAGATCTGATACGTGAATATTTCAGTTTTTTTAATATCGGACATGGTGGTTAAAACATGTCGTTATAACCGTGTCTATGCAAGTGTTGGTGTCCGACACAGACACACCACTCATTAAGAAGTATCCATGCTTTGTAGCTCCAACAAGTCCTTTAATAATAAACATGATAATTCCTTAAATTCTTTGCAGATTTGGAGCATTTGTATACTATTTCAATATAGACATCCAATATTATTTATTTCAATTTCTAGTTGATTGCTCATTACATATTTGCATGCACATCTACTAAATGAAATTGTCGCATTTTTAAAAGGTTCCCGTGTGGACAGTCAAAATCCACCTATCATGGTCCTTTAACATTTTCTCCACAAACAAATCCTTACATAAGGCACTTGAGTTGCCACATTACTGTGTGAAGACGGTTTCAGTACTTTCTAAATGAAGGACCATGCTAAAAAATTAAATTGGCAGGCAAAGAGAATTAAACAATAACACCTGCCTCACAAAGAGAATTAAACAACTTTAATGATCCACAATAACCCTCTTCTCATGCTACTTCATTGTTTGTTTCCAAGATGAAAACCTTCAACATTTACAATAATACGATGGCCACTTATAATTCAAATTAACTGTCAAAATATTACAGAATAACTATCCTCCATCGAATCAAGAGGGATGGTTAATCGAGAGTCTCAACTGCAAAATCATATTCATGGCAGAAAAGAACTAACACATTAAGCGTCATTGCAAGCCTAATGGGCCTAAAGCTGAAGGGTCTTCAAATGATATCAATCTCAAAACCTTGACTACTACCATGCATTTAGTATTCACATGAGCTTCTACAGCCAAATTTGCTGATGAACCGAAAACATCTCCCAGGTACGCAACAAGCTTTTTATGCCGAGCTATATATTTGGTGTTTCATGCATGAAACAAAAGTAAACAAAAGGTCAATGTTCACAGACTTTAAATGAAGATCCACATTGAGGTTCAATAATGCACTAGTGCATAGGCCATTATCAAATCTGAAGTTTCACCTATAACTTACAGCTAGGGTAGCAAAAATGTAGAAGCTGTCATCACATTTTTAACAAGTAATAAATAGTAATATCTTAGCTTTAATCAAATGCCACATCATTAGAAATAGGAATATGGAACCTCTCCTGTATTAACCCTTTTTAGTATCAATGGTATCAATGGTATCACTTGAAATGATGCAATATCAAAGTAAAAGTTTCATATCCTTTACAAGTATGCATGAGTAACTAGAGTATGATAACTTGTTTAGATCTATAATTATCACACATAAATCCATCATTCTCACAATCCGTTCACAAGCATTTTCCTAGAATCATCCACTGTAAAAAAAGATGGCAACTCAATTGTCCTCGTTTTGATAGCACAAAACCCATAATAACTAGTGATTCTGATTCAGTCGTGTACCAGAGGAGGAGGCGCACGGGTCAAGCGGCGGCGGGTCCTATCTACGGGGGCCATTGGGTGACTTCTAGCCCAATGTTCTTATTAGTATTTGCATTAGTATTTGCTTTAATTTTGTGCTACGTTTAGCAAATGTTAGGCGGAGTATTTAAGTGGAGGCTTGCCCTAGTTGTAGTTTTTATTGAATATTGTGATAGAAATCATTGTGACGGCTACGGTTCTTGAGAGAATCTTATTTGGGGATTAAACTTATTCCATCAAGACAAGTAGGGAGCAATTCACTCCAGAAAGGATCGTTCTATCATTTTATTCCAGCAATCAATAAAAATTCCTCTTATAATTTCTTTTCTTTCTTTTCAAATCTGATTTTGACCTAGAAATTGGGGCAAATCATATCATTTTGGTATCAGAGCGCTCGATCCCCATGGCGAACACGCAAGCGGCGACAGCAAAGACTCTGGAGGACCGGCTCGATGCAGAGATCTTGGGGTTGAGTAAAGAGATGACCGACCTAAAAGTAAAGTTGAAGACAGATCTGAACGCTTCGTTGGAGGCGAACATGAAAAGGATGTCGGAGCAAAATTCCAAGGAGATGAAATAAGGGTTTGTGGAGATTGTGAAAATATTCCAACAATTTTTTCCAATAGATCTAGATCCAAAAACGTCAGGATCATCAGATCTGGTCTCTCAAACAAGTCTAGGTCGGTAGGAGAAGATCAATGCGAAAGGGAGGAAAATGTGGTCGATTTTCGCGACGGGGTGGGCGGGCGAGGCATCGGAGAGGGGGATCCGCCCCCTTTCGATGACGGCGATGGCGGGCGGCCCCGCCAGGGGGCCGTGAGAGGAGATCCGCCCCCGTGGAGTGGCGGTGAAAGCTGGCGGCCCTGCCAAGGGCCGCGGGAGGGGATCCGCCCCCGTGGGGACGACGAGTGCTGGCGGCCCCGCCAGGGGGCCGTGTGAGGAGATCCGCCCCCGTGGAATGGCGGTGAAAGCTGGCGGCCCCACCAAGGGCCGCGGGAGGGGATCCGCCCCCATGGGGGTGGCGAGTGCTGGCGGCCCCGCCAGGGGGGGCCGCGATAGCGGATCCGCCCCCGTGAGTGGCAGCGAGGACTGGCGGCCCCGCCAGGGGGTCGCGGGAGCAGATTCGTCCCCGTTGGGGGGCGAGTGCTGGCGGCCCCGCCAGGGGGCCGCGGTAGCGGATCCGCCCCCGTGAGGGGCGGCGAGGGCTGGCGGCCCCGCCAGGGGGTCGCAGGAGCAGATTTGCCCCCGTTGGGGGGCGACGAGGGCTGGCGGCCCCGCCAGGAGGCCGCAAGAGGTGATCTACCTCCGTGGGGGCAGCGAAGGCGGGCGGCCCCGCCAGGGGGCTGCGGGAGCAGAACCGCACCCTTGGGGGCGGGGAGAGTGGGCAACTCCATGGGGAGCCTCGTCATGAGCAGGGATGCGTCCGGAGCCAGGAGTGGAAAGATGTGGGAGAACTCGACAACGAGAGGGCCGGGTAAGGAGACAGAGGATACGATAGGCGTCGACCGGAGGCACAGTGACGGTTCGAGGAACCTGTCTATCAAAGGCGCCAAGCGGGGTATCGGAAAGGGCTGCTGCGGGTGACATCAATCTGGAAAGCAAGATGAGGAAGATAAAGGCAACCCTCTTTGAGGGGAAGGATCCAGATGGGTTGTTGTGCAAGATTAAGAGATATGTTGACGTCGCAGGCTTCACTGAGGCAAAAACACTAAGGGCAGTAGCACGAAGTTTCGAAGGCGATGCACTATCTTAGTACAGATGGACCCAGAGGCAGAGGCCTATACAGACTTGGATGGAGTTGACCGAGTGCATCATGGAGAGATTTCAGGAGACCCGTGACGGAGGACTATTTGAGCAGTTGTATGCCTTGAGGTGGGATGGGTCGATGCGGGAATATATAGAGAAGTTTGATAGGCTCTTGAGCCGATTGGAGGCTGTTTCTGTAGAATCAATATATGGAAGCTTCCTGAAGAGGCTAAGCCTGTTATTAGAGCTGAGCTGAGGGTCCAGGACCATCAGGAATTGTCTGCCATGATGCGAGTGACAAGGAGTGTGGAGGACAGATTGGCTGAGGAGAGGAGGTCTAGTGGCCTTGAGATGGATCAACATACCACAGTCTAGCACCTACTGCGACATCCAAGACCACTGCGGAGGCTCCAGCGACGAAAAATGGGGATGCAGCGGAGACAAGGCCTGGAGGACAGACTCGCCGCATGACAGAAGCAGGGATGAGAGAGCGAAGGGCTAAAGGCCTTTGCTTCAAGTGTGACGAGAGGTGCACACCAAGACACAATTGTGCAGGGAGGACTATGCAGTTGGAGGTTGCGACAGAGGAGGAAGAGGAAAACGTAGTGATACTTGACGGAGACGAGGACGAGACAAAACAGCCCTCACACTTAGACGGATTAGAGATTTCTTTCAACTCCATGGTGGGATTCACTCCGTATCACACCATGAAGTTGTTAGGGCGAGTGGCAGCTCAGGAGGTTACAGGGCTTGTGTACAGTGGTACTACGCATAATTTTATTTCGCAGAAGGTGGTGGAGCAGCAAGAGCTACAGCTTAGCGATACAGCGACATTTGGGATGATTTTGGGCACGGGTCGGAGAGAGGAGAGCAGGAGGGTCTGCCGAGGTATGATACTGACTGTGCAGGGAGTTCAGATAGTGGAAGATTTTTACCCCTGGAGTTGGAAAAAATGATGTAGTGTTGGGCATGCAGTGGCTACAGAAGTTGGGGGACACCAAGTTTAACAATAAATTACTCAGGATGGAGTACCGGGGGGAGAGCAAGACAGTAATGCTGTTGGGCGACCCTAACCTATGTTGTTGTGCAGCTTCCCTCAAGTCCCTAGGGCGGATGGTACTGAAGGGGGAAGGTTTTATAGTGAAGTACCGGGAGTTGGGAGCAGAAGCAGAGCAGGCGGTGCCCGTAGAGGTAGGGGAGTTGCTAGACAGTTTTGAGCACTTGTTTCAGATGCCACAGGGGCTTTCTCCTCAGAGGAATCACACGAATGCTACTGTTTTACGCGAGGGAGCGTCTCCAGTTAGGGAGCGTCTTTATCGGAACCCCCACATACAGAAGGATAAGATTAAGAGGCTGATACGAGATATGCTACATACGGGATGATACAGCCCAGTGTTAGTCCTTTTTCTAACCCGGTACTACTGGTTAAGAAGAAGTGCGGCAGTTAGAGATTTTGCTGGGATTACCGCGTCCTCAATAAGGAAACGGTGGCTGACAAGTTTCATATACCGGTGATAGATAAGCTATTGGATGAGTTACATGAAGCGGCCGTCTTTTTGAAGATTGACCTGAAGTCGGGGTATCATCAGATTAGAATGAAGACCGAGGACATCCCGAAGACGGCCTTCCGTACTCATGAGGGGCATTACAAATTCCTGGTCATGCCCTTCGGACTGACAAATGCCCCCCGCCACTTTTCAGGCACTGATGAACAAGATCTTTAAGCCCTATTTGAGAAAGTTCGTATTGGTGTTTTTCGACGACATTCTGGAATATAGTCGGACTATGGAGGAGCACGTGCGGGATTTGGAGACAGTTTTACAGGAGTTGCAGACCCACCAGTTGTATGCTAACAAGAAGAAATGCATGTTTGCACAGCCGAAGGTGGAGTATTTGGGTCATGTCGTTTCGGTGGAGGGGGTAGCGGCTGACAGGGCAAAGGTAGAGGCGATGCTAGATTGGCCGCAGCCGACGACAGTGCGTGCTTTGAGGGGGTTCTTGGGCTTGACTATGTACTACCACAGATTTGTTCAGGGTTACATCACTATCGCTTGGCCATTGACGGAGCAGTTAAATGACAGTTTTCAATGGAGTGAGGATGCCACGAAGGCGTTTGAGGCGTTAACACGAGCTATGACCACCGTTCCCGTGTGGCCTTACCGGACTTCGACAAGGCGTTTGTGGTGGAGACTGACACCTCAGGATATGGTTTGGGGGCAGTTCTGATGCAGAAGCAGAGACCAGTAGCTTATTTCAGTCAGGTACTGTCGGCATGGGCTAGCCGCTAGACTTAAGTCTGTGTTTGAGCGGGAATTGATGACGATTGTATTTGGGCGACAGTTCATATTGCGGACAAATCAGCGAAGCTTAAAGTACATATTGGAGCAGAGGTTGATTACGAAGGAGCATCCGAAGTGGTTATCCAAACTTGTAGATTACAAGTTGAAGATACAATACCGATCCTGATTGGAGAACAAGGCGGCAGACGCTCTTTCACGCAGGAGGATGTCGCTTGTCGCAACATTATCAGTACCACTGTTGATGGACTGGGAGTCATTGTGGAGAGAGGTTGATGCAGATGAGGAGCTGACTAGGATACGAGAGGGTCTGACCTACGGGACAGCTGATCACCCCGGTTATTCGTTTGACGATGGAGGTTATTATTTCAGGGGTGATTGGTGATACCATGGACTTCGATACATATTCCCTTGATTTTCAGGAGTTTCATGGGAGCGTGGTTGGGGCATTCTGGTGTTCAGCAGACATATATGCGAATATCTAGGGAGCTTTACTGGCGGGGAATGAAGAGGGATATAGCAAGGAAGGTCGCCAGTTGTGACATCTGCCAGCGTTACAAATACCTTGTCATGGCTCCAACAGGGCTACTGCAATGGTTGGCCCTCCTGAGCAGGTGTGTGAGAGCATCGGTATGGACTTCATTAACGAGCTTCCGAAGTCCGATGGTTACACAGTGATTTTGGTGGTGGTTGACCATCTGAGCAAATATTAGCATTTCATCGCACTAAGTCATCCTTACACGGCAATGACGGTGGCGGCGGCGTTCATACAGGAGGTGGTTCGCTTACATGGGTTTCCCACCTCGATAGTGTCAGATAGGGACACAATTTTTATGAGCCATTTCTGAAAGGAACTTTTCCTAGTTTAGTGGACCTCTTTGAGGAGGAGTACAGCCTATCACCCCCAGATTGATGGCTAAACAGATGTCGTCAACAGGAATGTCGAGACGTATCTCCGTTGTTTTGCTTCTGATTGTCCGATGAGTTGGTATAGGTGGCTAGCCTGATGATACAACACTTTATATCACTCGTCTGCACAGACTACGACGTTCTGGATTTTGTATGGGAGAGAACCCCCTTCCTTGGTCCACAATAGCAAAGGAGCAACTCCAGTTTCGCAGTTGGAACAATACTTGAGTGAGAGAGATGTCATTTTGGAGGAGTTGAAGAAGCGCCTCACGAGGGCACATCAGATTATGAAGTCGAAGGATGATGAACATCGCAGAGAGGTTCACTTCGAGGTTGGGAATCATGTTTATTTGAAGCTGATGTCGTATCGATAGAAGTCTTTGGCTAGGAGTAGGAATGAAAAGCTCGTTGCTCGCTTGTATGGGCCTTACAAGATTCAGGCGAAGATAATCCCAGTCGCTTACAAGTTGAATCTGCCCTCAGGATCAACATTGCATCCCGTGTTTCATATATCACAGTTGGGGCGGGCTATAGGAGATCACATAGCGACATCCACCCTTCCACCCACTCTGACTTGGAAGTGTTGCTAGAGCCACAAGATATCTTGGAGGTGCGGCACAAGGGTAGACATGGCAAGGAGGTGCTAGAACATTGGCAGAGACTTCCGGACTACGAGACGACGTTGGAGTCCTATGACATCATACTATCGCAATTTCCTGACTTCAACCTTGAAAACAAGGTTCGTTTTTTGGGGGAAGTAATGATGTGGTCGTGTACCAGAGGAGGAGGCACGTGGGTCAAGCGGCAGCGGGTCATGTCTAGGGGGCCTATTGGGTGACTTCTAGCCCATTGTTTTTATTAGTATTTGCATTAGTATTTGCTTTAGTTTTGTGGTGCGTTTAGCAAATGTTAGGAGGAGTATTTAAGTTGAGGCTTGACCTAGTTGTAGTTTTTATCAAATATTGTGATAGAAATCAGTGTGACAGCTAGGGTTCTTGAGAGAATCATATTTGGGGATTAAACTTGTTCTATCAGTAGGGAGCGATTCACTCCAGAAAGGATCATTCTATCATTTTATTCCAGCAATCAATAAAAATTCCTCTTATAAATTTCTTTTCTTTCTTTTCAAATCTGATTTTGACCTAGAAATTGGGGCAAATCGTACCAGATTCCCTCTATCCAAAGATTCTAAATGTTCCTAAAGGAATTGAATAGACAAATTAACCAAATCATAATCCTTAAAAAACTATAGAAGCTATGTCATAAGGTTGAAAACTTAGAATTAGGTATAAACTTACGGCTTAAGTAACATTGGAATAGGCAAATGATATTTATCCATATGACCAAAAAAGAGATATAGTTGCATTAGTTGATCCTAAAACAGAAAAAAGAAAATTTTAATCTAAACCCAATCAGATTGCAACATCAAGTTTCACCACAGAAAAAATGATATTAGTATAGTTAACTTAAAGGACTGCATGATTATTCAATTTAAAACAACATGCGTATAAAAAATCACCAAAAGCAACGAGAAAGGGAAAAGAAACACAATGCTTAACTGAAACCAGTCAACTATTGGGAAAAAATTCAACCAAGAATTCAAGGGACAAACACTACACTAAATGGTGAACTATTATCAGCGATGACTTCAGTCGGTACATCCGGCCACAATTATAAATCATTATATAAATATAACCCTCTAGTTAACAACTCCCCAAACATGGAGATTCGATAATAAATAGCCAAAAAAATCCGACTGAGCACTGACTATAAATAATTTAAATTCAATTGAATTTTAAAAACTGAATCTAGAACTCATATTAGAACTCAAGCAAGAACTATCCTCCCCGCAAACGCACTAAATCAAACCAAAGAACATAATTAAACAGAAGCCAAATTCAAATATCAAAGTTGAGACTTCTATGACATTAATACACATAAAATTGCACTATAAACCCTAGGAGCAAGGGGAAACCTTAACCAATCGACAACGACCTAAATATGAAGCTACAACTATAATTCTCAGAAATTAAACCAGTCCACGCAAAATTAAGCCGAACGCAAGCTGACAAAATCACCATGAACTCAAAACCCTAGGGATTAATCAAGCAGCAAAGTCGAGAGCTGTTTACGATGAATCGCTGGTAGAACTTGCGCTTGAAGTGGTCGACGACGTCGGATCGGGACGCCAAGTGAGGGGGGATTAGGACGTTGTTCCAGTACTCAGCCCACCTCGGATCGCTCTCGTAGTCGTACGCCGCCGCCGCGATCCTCTTGATCCTCTGCGGGTCGCCGCCGCCACCGGCACCGCCCTCTTCACCCATTCTAGCTCCTCGGAGTTCGGATTGAGATATCGCGACAGAGATTCGAGAGAGGATCAAAACCGATCGGCTTCGATTCGAGAAATCGCGTGGACAAGATGATGATGTTGATTATTGCGGCAAACGCAGGGGTCATAATTAATGGGAGTTGCTATGCGCACGGACCAAATAGCTATTCCCACATGCCACTTTACACACTACCAACCAAATTCAAAACTCACTTTTTTACTTAGGGCATGTTCTTTTGTAGGAAAGTATAATTGGGAAAGTTGAGGGTGGAATCTGATGAGAGAAAAATTGATGTGTAGTGTGTTCTTTTGTAGGAAAGTGAGGTTGGATTGGGGAGATGAAAAGTTGAGGTTGGTCCCACTCCGTGTAGTGTGTTCTTTTGGTTGAAGAAAGTTGGTTGAAGAAAGTGGTGTGGGGTCCACCTCACTCTATTTATACCTAAACTAAAAAATTAAATCTAAATAAATAAATTAATATAACTATTTATTTAATAGTTATTATGATTAAATAGATATAAAATTTGTAATCCTCAGTTTGAATATCAAGGGCCCCACCCTAATCATGGTTCTGCTGCAAGCGAAATGAAAAAAAAAATTCATCCTGCGATCTGATTGGGCGCGGGCTTGGGAATCGGAGGTAATCCGAGCAGATTGGGGAGAGAACGAAACTGGGATTGGGAATCTCGGTTTCCTCTCCACGTCGGACTTTCCGACCGAAAAAAAATCTGGCCAAAAGAACACCACGCAAACGAACGGAGGAAGAATCCTGGGAATAGTACGTGAATAGTAAATTTTGAGCTTTCTCTCCCCCTCTTTCGGCCAAAAGAACAGGCCCTTACTTTACACATAACATTATATGCATATCTTACTCCTCTTCTCTTCTTCATCCTCCCCGACTTCTTCGAAACCACCAGCCGAACGTTGCCACGTCCATGCCGCATCCCCCGCCCAACACCCACTTCCTCCTCTCTTATACCCCTCCCCCCAAATCATCCTCCACCACCGCATCCCGTCACCGAACCCCCCCCCCGGGTCCATGGCTGCCGCATCTCCCACTCCATCCTCTTCCTCCTCCCAATTCATTCACCCCCCGCCCCACGTCTACCTTTGCTCCCTCTTTCCACAGGCGGGTGCGGCGGCGGCGACCGGGGGGGATGAAGAGAAAAGAGTGTGTAGTGGTTGCACGCGGGAGAGGAGCGACAGCGTTGGTGCTGGTGGTGCTGCTGCGGCAACTGTCTCATCGACGATGGAGAAGGAATGGAAGATGATACACCTGTAAATTTTGAATGAATTTGAATAGTTAAAGAGGAAAATTTTCAATGGTGCACCTGTAAATTTTGAATGGCAAACTTGTAAATTAATGGTCTATGTAAGTAGTAATTATGTCTGTGTGCATAATAACTCCCTAAAAGGACTTGGAGAAATTATAGAAAAGCCCTTGTACTGACCAATAACTCACAAGCCCGTTTAATTTACGATCTTACACATTCATATTGGTCTATTATGTATGGACCCTGGCTATGAGGAAACCACTAAAGGGGGTGGTTGAATGGTGTTTATAAAATTAATTAAGAAATTACGACTAATTAAAATCCTAACCAACAAAGATGCGGAATTATGAATTAACAACAATGAACAAGCAAACGCAAGTATGTTCAAGGGTTCGAATTATCCAAGTCAAACCCGACTTGTTCCCGGTAATCCTACCCCCTTC
The DNA here is from genome assembly GCA_030789695.1 of Scilla litardierei. NCBI lineage: Eukaryota > Viridiplantae > Streptophyta > Magnoliopsida > Asparagales > Asparagaceae > Scilla > Scilla litardierei. Next base: position 70,175,906 of record CM061141.1, read on the forward strand.
CACCGCGGATACCATCCTGATACTCAAGTTAGAATCATAACTTGATGTTTCCTTTTAACCCACGTGTAGCAACCTTACAAGTATAATCAATACACTATTGATGTCCTTGAATCCAACAACTTTGGATCAAGCAAACCACTCTCACAAACCGAGAGTAAAACCAAATATCGAAAGTATTGAAATATGAAATGACACACTTACAAATCACATATCTTTGAAGTAGAACTTGAAGGAGCAAAGTGTGTAGTGTGTTGATCTCTTCCTTGAAGAGAGAGAAGCCCTTGTACTTATCTTCACCAAAGCTAGAGGATGATGCATGGATTCTAGTTGGAAGACAAGATGGATTGAGATTTCTAGGGCTTTGGATTGAGGAAGAAAGAGCTTGAGAGATTGATCTTGAGAGTTGAATGCAAGATTAACCAAGAAGCTTTCAGTGGAACAATAGAAGCTCTCTTTATAGGTTCTCTAAAACTCTCAAAGGAAATGTCCAAAACCCCCTTCAAAATTCGTGAGAAAAATCTCAACGGATTAATTTTACAGGCATGACATGCGACTGATGAAGAACGGACAGTCACCTGATGCACTGTGTGAGAGGGTAGGTGAGAATTCAAACGGTAACGTACCACATAGGACAGTCGACTGATGAAAGTTGGACAGACGCCTGAAAACAAACAGGTGCCTGAGAAACCTTTAACGGGCGTCTGAGTGGCAAAGTACGAAAGTTGACAATTCTCAAGAATTTTGTGCAGCAAGGACATGCGACTGATGTGGTATCCACATGTGCCTGTGCCATGGACAGGCGACTGGAAAACCAATGTCAGTCGTCTGTTGCACAAGTGTGTACCTTACCAAAATCAAAGTTCTGGACAAGTGATGGGCAAGTGACTGTAGTGGTATTGACAGGCGCATGTGCCATGGGCAGGCGCATGTAAAACCTACTTACATCACCTGCAGGCGCTAGTGCGAAAGTTGACAAACTTGGGATCTTTGGGCAAGTTGAGACATGCAACTGACTAACAAATCACAGTCGCCTGATACTAGCCAGGCACATGTACATTGTACAGCAGTCGCCTGCTAGAGTTGAATACAGAAAACCCAAAGAATCAAGTCAAAAGTTTGTGCATATCAGACGACTGTAGAACAAGGCACGGTTGACTATATTGAGACAGGCGCCTGTAAATTGTTCTTCAGTCGCCTGTCGGACTATTAAAATGCACAACTTAGTGAATGAAGAATCGGAGTCCTAGGAAAATGGTTTCTAATGACTTCCTAGGCTAGATAGAGTGAATTGTGTGAGCTCCAAGATAGTCCTACTACAAGGATATATTCTAATCAAGAGAAATAAAAGCATGAAAAGATTTACATTGTATTTTTGCTTCTCTTCTTTCTCTTGAGTGGCCTAGAAGTCCTTGAAGCTTCTTTCTTTAACTTGATCACCCAATCTTCGGTTCTTTTAGCTTTGATTGATCTTGATAGTCATCTATTGTTATTTGATCTTCATGATTAGCTTAGGCAATGGATTAACTGCATGGAGGAGATTAATCACAAGTATTTATGTTTGCTCATCATCAAAACCAAAACCAATCGGGAGAAGTCCAATACTCAACAAATTAAAGTCTTGCCCTTAATTAAAATTTATCGGCTTTTTCAATAATAAACATGTATTACCATATAACAATTTAAATTTCCTATGTTTTTTGAAAGCTCTCCAGCAAAACATGCTTGGGTTTTTCTCATATCCGTCCCTTAAATCATGTGTATTTTGATATTTTCCCTTAAATTTGGTATTTGTTTATAAGTCCATTAAATACATACTAAACCTTAATAGTCCTTCTTGTCTCTATTCTATCAAAAACTCAACACAACTTCATATCAGCTCTAGTTAAAGATGCACTGGACTAACCTACACTTGGGATTAACAGCGCGTGAGCCTCACATGTGTTCTTAAATGGATGGAAAAACTTATGAGATCTCCGCCCATCACTTCTATCTCCTCTCCTCTCTTTTTCTTCTTTCTTTCTCTCAGATTATACACCAACCTTGCCGCAATCCTTAATGAAAAGCTGGCGAATAAAGTTTGAAAATTGAAGATTTGAATTCCTTGAATGTTGGATCAATGAGATTTGATGTAAGAATTATAACTTTCACACTCATGGTTCTTGACAGTCGATATAAATGGTGATTTATGGTGGGTTTTTTTGAGAAAAGTTTCAATTTTTATGGGTTTTCTACTCAATTGACGGGTTTTCTGACTTGGTTTAAAGTGTGACCGGAGAAAATCTTTTGATAAGAACGTTTTAAGTATGTGGCGACATAACTTGGTTTTTTTAAAAATTCAATTTTTATATGTTTTTTGCATGATTTATGGATTTTTTGATTGGTTGTAATGCTAAATTCCTGGTTTGTTTGACTGCTTGTATTGCATGTAGTCAAACACTGACTATTAAGGTTTAAGACGTGTATTTGAGGGACTTACAAGCAAATACTCATATTTAATGGACTATTAAGATTTAAAACATGTATTTGTGGGACTTATAAGAAAAAACTCATATTTAAGGGACAAATATCAAAATACGTGTTATGAATGTATTATGCAGGCATATGTAAGGGCCAGTGTAAGGACGTTCCTAGCTTATAGCAGATTAGGAGTTTGTATCCTACATCAATATATTATCCTACCATTGTATGAACTATTTCATATTCCCCTATAAATAAAGGAATGAGGTCTCCCCCAGAAAGCACTTCACAACACGCTATCAGTACGCTCTTCCTGTGAGAGATGGCCCAGACGTTATGAAAACTTTGAAGGACGACAGAGGATTGCCTGTGCGCTGATGAGAAATCAAATCCCCACGTTCGTAGTTTTTGATCTTGAGGTCTACCTAAAACCAGCAATTTTTATTCATGATAATGATATCTGTCAAATATCGATGCCCTAAATCCATCAAACGGAAAAACAGTTTTTTTTTATTTTGGGTAAGGGCGGCGGCCACTAGCCGCCACCCCCACCCCCAGGGGGATAGGGCGACGACCAAGTGGATGCCAACCTGATGGCCATAGCAAAATAGAAAAACACACCTTTTATAATCATGGCCGGCTAGCTGGAGGCACACACGCCATCGGCACCCCCACACCCCAGCGGTGGCACGCCACTGCCAACGACGGCGGTAAACCCTAACTAGGGTTTTTAAAAAAAACCCCATCTGTGATCCCAAGCCGTCGGCACCCCACCGCCGCCCTAGCAGCGATGCATCGTCGTCACAGGAAACGACGCCCCCAACGACCCGGCACGCGGCTGCCACTAGTAACGACGGCCACACCCCCCTAATTGGGCTTTTAGCTCAAAAACAAAAAACAAAAAAACAAAAAACAAAAAAAAATCCCTTTGGACCAAAGCCCGCAGCCCTCAACCCACAAAGAAACTCAAAAAAAGAAGAGAAAATATGGCGGCAAGCCAAAGCCCGCAACAGCAGTCCGCAGGCTCCGACCCGCAGGCCACAAAAAAGGGTGAGTAAAGGAGGGCCAACCAAGCGGGTGGTTAGCAAACCCGGGAGAAGAACATAGGGGGCCAAAAACCGAAAAAGTGAAAATAAAAGAAAAAAGATAGAAAAATGGGGGGAATAAATGGATTCTGTTATGAATAGGACCCATTGGGCCTATTGGGTATCCACTCACATGAGTAACCATTATGAATACTATATGAAGGAGGCTAGGGGTTTCCTAGCCTCAACCCCTTCTCCAAATCTGTTTCTCATTCACAACATGTTATCAGCACGATCACGCTCGTTGGAAAAGGCGGCGACGCGCGAGGAAGGAGATCCATCAACCGCTTAGTCTAAGAAGATTGTAATCTTCTCAACGGGGAGCGAAAAGGGCATCCTTCACCAACCGTCGTCTAGATTCTCTCGTCAAATCTAGAGGTAAATTCAAAACTTTTTAGATCTAAACTTGTGTTTCACGTAGATCTGCATGTTTTAGGATCAAAAAGTTTAAAAACACGGTAAAAATCACATTTTTATTTAGATCCGCATGTCTAAAAACAATAAAAATCAGTTTTTTAGAGATCTAAATGCTTGAAAAATCTGTTTTTACTCCCCCCAACCTTGATCCATACCCCGCACGCCCGAAGGGCTAAACGGCGGTGCTCTACGAGCGCCGCCGTCGGTAAAATGCAGCGGCCCCCCTAGGGTTTTTTTTCGGAAACCCTAGCCCTAAACGGGCCAATTTTTCGGGGGAGGCCCAATTAACCCTAATGGGTTGTTTTCATGGCCCAAAAAGTCTGAAAATTAGCCCATTTACACAAATAATTTTTCTTTTTTTATTTTTGGCCCTAAAAGCCCAAAATAATTAAAGAAATCTTAATCTTTATAAAAAAGGGTTAAAGCGGAAAACAAAACGTTAAAAATATGGATCAAAGGTAAAAAGTTTTTCAAAAATAATTTTTTAGCACGTCACACATTATTTAGATTATTTAATTAATCTTTACATGCATGTGATATGATTATCTGCATGGTTGTATATTTTCCATATATTATCTGCGTGGATGTGCGAATTAGGCTATGTTTTTAGGGATCAGCCAGGTTTCTGACACCTTTAATTTCTTGCAATTTTTTCCTTTTTTGAGAGAAATTTGTAAGTGAGGATATAAATGTAAAAAGAAGACCGGCAGACACCAAAAAGGAGCTGAAGGCGTATGCACAAAGATGAAAGGGGCTTCTCTCTGAAGTTCCCGAGTTGTACTTACTCTTTTATGCAACTTTTTGATGTAATTTCGGACTGTCTTTTTCTTTTCGGTGTCGGCTGGCTGATCCCCATAGTCCTAAGTTATTTTTTCATTGCTTATACATTAAATGCGTGGATGTTAACTATTTTCATGTTATGTTAATGTTACAATGAAACTGTTAAAAAGCATGCTAAAATCACCTTGATATAGTTTAACGCATATAGCTAGACTATATATCTACGATGAGATTTTTTAAATGCCTGCAGCATATAAATAGCATGTGTATACATCATACTTGTTTCAATTCAGTTTAATTGAGCATAATCTTTAGTTTACAAGCTTTACATTATATGTATGATGGGCTCATGATATGATGATATTTATGACAATAAGACAATCATGATTTCAAAAAGTTTAACATCATATCCACTTTGACAAAATGAACCTGAAGTTCAAAATCAAATCAAAAGTCAACACCCTTTCACCCTAATAAAATACGATGGACTATGCGAAAACTATTTATGCGATCTTTTAAAGATACGCACTTTGCGGTATATAGACCTCTCACACTTATTGTCTATATAATCGAATATCGACACCAGCAGTTGTCATAACACCGCTAAACTCTTTTAGAGTCATCTCACTTTACAATGTATGATTCTTGAATCTACCCCTTACTTTTAAGTGTACGCCCGAAGTCGTGACTTAATAGATAAGTGAGAAATTATAAATTTCGTAGCCACGTATTTGTTTTCCCCCTCTGAGCATGATATACTATCCACATAAAATTTGAACGACTCAAGAAAATGGCCTGAAGCTATACTCGAGCATTCAAATAGACTTGTAAAAGTCTCTAATTAATTAGAAAAGTGGACGTATATAATAATTTGCTCAAACCCCTGCTTATGTCTCCTTAGCAAAACTAATTTTCATTGTCATTTATAAATAAGGAATATTGAAATCAGGGGAAGTTCAGGATCAAACATGACCTGAAATAAATAAGGAAAACTTAAAACAGGGGAAGTCTTGAATTAAATGAGAAAGTGAAGATATGATATACCTCGACATGGAGTAAGCAATGGCAAACCAATATCAGACCAGAAGTTCTGATAAGAGCCATAATGTTTTTGCAAACATGAATGTGCATTAACTTATGCCATATAAAAGTACATACATATCTAGTCTAAACGACGAAAGTCAAATTGACCTTATGTATATTTAGCTACTCCCCGAGGACAAATAAACTTTGAAATCAAATTTAATCTGTTGTCATAACATAAGTCTTAATGAGCATGATTATAGTTGTATGTTTTCAAGAGCACACATCACACTATGTCACTTGTTGACTTAACAAAATCATCAGTATTATTCTCTTGTAGTTTTAATACATTTTATTTTACTGAGAATGATTTGCTATCTTGAATACCCCTAAAATTAAAATGAGGATGCCATATACTCTCTGAAACTTATACAGTTTCAAAGGATATTCGTCAAAACGAAATCCCTAATGACTCAAGAAATAAATGAAGCCTGAAGCTTTGTCCCATAATGATCCGCACAATAGTCAATGTGAAGATGTAATCCTTCACAGTTTGAACACAGTTCAACTATTACCGGACAAAATTAACTTGAGCATTTTAATGGACTTTTCAAAAGTCCCACATAAATTCAAAAAGAGGAATTAATTTGGAACACCAGAAGTGTCCAGAATCGACCAATTTTGGATCGATATCACCCTGGATTGATGATGCATGACATCATTAACCAGACGAACCCGAAGATTCTTCAAAAAGGGTGAAACTTTCATTGTCCTATTCAAAAGGGAAAAATGATAATGAGATCATCTCCATTCACATGGACATTGACTCTCCCCACTTCCTCAAACGGATTTAAGATGATATACTATCATCATTAAAGATAATAAAGACCTTTAGGTCTCTTGAGAGTATTTAAGGGATATAAATAGGCTTTGTCCACTCCCTTAAAATGACTGATGATGTACCTTTTTTGTGTACTCATCAATATATATCCTCTAAATGGTCATTATCCAACCACATTTTTTTAAAATAGTGGTAACTTTGGATAAAAATAGGAAATCATGAATAATTAGCAACAGTGGTTGCGTACACTCAGCTAAACACACCATTAGAATCCTTTTATATGAGTCTGATCAACTCCATATAAACATTTTCTAAGAATGGGTTTAGAGCACATCTTAAAGATGGTACGTCCGCAACGCTGTGTATGTGTTCCTGAAGCAACACTACATAAACCGTCATGATGCCATAAAGGAACACATTCATCAGGACTAACCAACTTTGATGAATAAATCTCGTATGAGTAAGGCATTAGTACACATCTTATAGATTATGTGTTGATGGTAATAATGATCCTGAAGATCCTTCAATTCCCTATTTGGTTCAAATCATCTATGAGCCTGAAGCTCAAATTGACCATTTAAAAAGTAAATACATATGATCTGATTATAATCAGACTGACAATTTAAATATTGTCAAAACTTTCACATCCCTGCTACTAAAAATCCAGCTAGGATTGACATACCAAATATAATGGATGCAATCCACCAGTAGCAGAAGTGGATGTCCTTAAGAGCTGAGAGGACATACCACTCCAAAGAGAGAGATCTACTCCTGGAGACCGAAAAAGCAATACCACCACAGGAAAGTGAGCTCAAATCCAGAACCTTATTGCAACTTGGTTGCTAAGGACCAATTCTGGATCTGTCCATATTCTTTACCCGTCCTAGAACCTTCACTTCTTTAACGTGTTGTGAAGGAGACACCTCTGGGAGAAATCAAATGATTATAGTACATACGAGGTGAGTTTTGGATAAGAAAGAACACATTTTGTCGAAAAATTCTCTCATATTTCACTTTGACAGTTAATATTGATTCCACAACTCTGCTTTGCCGGAAGCAAAGATAGAGATTTGGCCAAATTATAATAATGTGGAATGAGGCAATAATAAGGTGAGATGGACTCACTTATGAAATATGAGATGTATGGACCTGAAGTCCAGATAGCAAAAATGATATCAAATCCTGTGGGATAACTGAGTATTGTAGGAGAATTATAATAAAATCATTAGCTATAAGCACTCTAATTTGCTATAGCTTTATAGGTATAAATCGTTCAAACCAGGAAGTAATCAAGTAAGATGAGCTGAACTCACTTACAAGATGAATCTGATGCATCGACTGGTTTATGTCAATGTGTAACCCAACGAATGGCAAAAAGAGGGAATTTTTGGTTGATGTTGCTATTGGATGTGACAACATTACCGATATAAAATTTCTTCAACTGCATATATAAATTTTTTTCTTTTCTTTACTTTCCTTTATTTTTGGGACACATATTAATAATATGATTAAAGGAAAGACAACCTAGACAAAGATCCTTAAAGGACTCATACTAAAAGGTTGTTGTTTGCACCTCTTAAAAACCGTATTGTTCTTAAGAGAGCAAATTAAAGGAATTGAGATTATTTTAATAACTCAAAATATTATCGGATCTCCTGAAAGAGAAAATACCGAGATATCTGTTAAAGCCTATCTATCAAATATGATATGAAAGTTCTAGCTAGGCATAAATTCTAGGCTTACAAAATACAATCATCCTGAAGATGAACTATCATCCTGAAGATGACATTAATCATCCCGAAGATGAACAATCATCCCGAAGATGAACTATTATCCTGGAAATGAACTATCATCCTGAAGATGACGTTAATTAATCATCCCGAAGATGAAAACTTCATACAATAACGATTGATGAAGAAACATTAAATTCATTCTCCACCAAATACACCTATTTGGTTGTATGGATATACATTAAAAGACCCCTTTCCGTTAGCTGGAAGCGGGGAAGAATATATATGGTCCAGAAGTACCTTAAGTGTCTTTGAAACACTCTTTTACCTGGCCAACTGCATGCGTCTCTTTTGAGCGTTAGCAGTATAGCTATTAGCCAGGTACATTGCAGAGCCTGCAACGCGCCACTGGACCAGAGATATGTAGCTTCTGCGCTATCTCCAAGGGTCGAGGAAAAACCCTCTATGTTAAATGTATTTGCATATGCAGGTTACAGATCATCGCGATGAATGACATAAAAGGGACGTCCACCTCCTGAAGATCTACACAGAATCCTTCCAAGTCTACATCCTTCCACTATCCCGAGAAGCTCATCACCCAAGGAGCAGTTCAAGAACATACAAAGCCAGGTCCTGAAGTACCTCGCAGACAATGACGATTGAGACGTGGAGCTGTCTACCAAGTTTGCTAGCGCTTCTTTAGTTTCAGCTAATGCCTTATATGAGTGAAACTTGTATAGATAAGTGATGCTTGCACTTTACTTTTGCTTTCGGAATGTTGTGTTGAGTATTGGTGTTTCATACCAATCTTATTTTGATGATGATCACAACATTATGTTGTTGCTAATGAATCTTATGTCTTAGTCTGTAACGACTGGTTTTCATGTATCTGGATTATTTATTTTATATATATGTTTTGGTGGATTTTCTCCTCATGTGTGGTTTTCGTCTCCGTAGCTTTCATTTTCGATCGTTTCGTCGTGATTTTCTAGCTTCTTCCTTGGAATCGTCGATTTTGGAGTAAGTCATTCGTGACGGGCTTCATATCGGTCATATCTTATTGTTAGATCAAGCCTAGGAGTCTTAGGAATCGATCCCGGAGCTTCGCGCTCCATTTCGGAACTTTTTGTGCACGTTAGCCGGTACAAGAAGGGGAACCGACCGACTAAATGACGATTTAGTCTGTCGGCAAACCTTCATGGACCGACTAGTGGGCTTTGTTAATTACTCAGGAGTTACTGTTTATCGTTAGTCGGTCTAAGAACATTTGTCGACCGACTAGGTTGCAAACTAGTCGGTCAGCAATCGTTCTTTAACCGACTAGCTCTATGATCATTTTGATACCAAGTACTATTCATTCTTAGTCGGTCTAAGAATGTTCGTCGACCGACTAGATGAGAAACTAGTCGGTCAGTAGTTTTTCTTTGACCGACTAAATCTAAATCCTATTTTTGTACATGAGTTACTGTTTACACTTAGTCGGTCTGCGTTGGACAACCGACCGACTAGTTCCCAAACTAGTCGGTCAGAGGTTGCTCTTTGACCGACTAATCAGTGTCAAAACCCTAATTTCTGGGCAGCCGCCAGCCCTTCCTATTTAAACCCCACCCACGATTTCTTTCATCCCTCTTTCATTCTCCTGAGCCATTTTCTCCCCCAAATCACCCTCCAACATTTCCCCAAGCCATTCCTTCCTCCCTTGGAGCTTCCCCCTCTCCATTTAGGCCGGCCACCATGCCCTAGGCCATCTCCAACCCCCAAAAATCCCCAAAACCCCATTTCTCCAAACTTCTCCATCCATTTCCAGATCTTAACCGTAGGTTCCCCGGATCGTTTCTTCCGTCGCCGTGCTTGCTCGGCATCGTTCTTCCGCTAACGATTCGGTAATAAATCGATCTCTTAATATCCTCATAACCCATTGTGTTTTTGTGAAACCCTAATAAAACTAGGTTGGATGTTGTTCTAATGTTGTTTTGCCATGGCAGCGACCTCTTCTCCGTAGTTAGCATTTGTGTGACGGCCTCGTTGATCGTCATCCTTGGTGCTAGGCAAGTGAAACTTGCCACTTAGGGTTTTGGGCCATGTCTTAGGCCATTTGCTTGTTGTAGGCGTAAAAGAGACTAGGCGACGAAATGATACTCGCCTAGGTGCAATTTTAGGAACTAGCTTGACAACGAAGCTAGATCCGGCATTATCATGTTGCACAACTACCATGTCATGTTTAATTTCCATTAACGGTACACGAATTAATTGTCATGTCATTGCATTCTTTAAGTGTTCCCGTGATTGCGTAGCTCCGCTACACCTTGTGAAATGATTGAGGCTAGGTGCACCCCTATGCCAAATGAAATACGCTCCTGGTTTGTGATCCAGGAAACGAGCTCTTGTGTGGGGCAACCCTGGCTCATTTACTGAGCATCGTGTACAGGGAACCTGGCTCGTTTACACGTGGGTTTTGGGGTAAGAGTTAAGCGGCCATTCAACTGGGAGTCTGTCCGATCAGCAACTACAGTTGTAAGGCGTAAACTCTGGGTTCTGGGGTAGTGTTAAGCGGTCAATCAGTGTGAATGTCCAACAGTTCAGCTGTAAGGCGTAAACATCTACAAACAACTTGAAACGTGACTAATGAAAAGATTGAGATTGTTAGTAGCTTGGCTACTCTTGACATGCCCTGATAAATTGTTCTATTGCACTTATTGTTTCACCATGTCTTACTTGTGCACTCATGCCATAACTGCCATGTCATGCATACTATAACTGTTAGGTTGTTAGTTTACCTTACTTTCAGTTTCCTTGCCCAAGTCTTTTAGACTTGCTGACATGTGCCCCTTTACTCTTTTGGGTGACACATGTTAGATCCTGAGCCTGAGTTCATTGTTGAGGACGAGGTGTTTGCAGACGCCGAGCCCGAGCCTGTGTTTGACGAGGACTTCGTGGACACGGGCGATCAGTTGTAGAGACTGTTTGTGTTGTTGTTTAGACTGTTTTGTTGTCGGTGTGTGGCAACAATACTTTGTTATGTTGTCCCTTTTGTTGGCCTTGTTCTGGGCCTTTAGACTCTTTCTTTTAGCCTGGTGGCTTTTCTGGATGTTGAACTTAATTTTAATGTTGGACAAATTCTGAGATTTGAGATTTTATTTCTGTCTCTCCTTGTGTTATTATTGTTGTTCCGTTTGTGGTTACAGGGACCTGCTTATGTTTTATTGACGCTTATCGGGTTTGGGGCTTCACAGCTCCACTCTCCTGCGGACCTTTTCACGTCTCGCCTCCATTTTAGGGAAGCGGGGCGTGACATAGTCTCTCAGTTTATTTCAATGATATCTTTCTTGGAGACTAATCACTTGGTGTAAGGATGGACATCATGTGAAGAAGGGCCAAAGTTTGGACTCAATGAGTGCCAAAGCGTGGAGATGATGGAGAGCAATCAAGGCATCAAGATTGAAGACTTGGACTCTTTTGAAAGCATTGTAATCCATGTAATTTACTTTATTGCTTTCTCTCTCTTTTGAGTCTAGGGTTGATGTAATGCCTTGCTAGATGGTTTACTCATTCATGCACATGCATTTAACCATCTTAGTGAACCTTAAGATTATCATCGAATCCAACCCAATAGGTTCACTCTTTCTGTCAGTCGCCTGTTGAGGGAAACACAGTTGACTGGGTGATTTCCAGTCGCCTGTAGATCCTTCTACAGTCGCCTGATATGCACTGCTCAAGTCAACATTTATATTGACTCAAACTTGAGCATTACGCACAGTCGTCTGTCAATCAGTTCTAAGTCGCATGTATATTTACAGTCGCCTGAGATTTGTCCAACAGTCGCCTTTCTAGCGTAAGTGCAATCTCTGCATCTCTCTGTCTTCTCTCCATACTTTACAGTAGTCGACTGATGAAGAATATACAGTCGCCTGACTATTCGACAATCGACTGTAGTATTAACATCAGTCGCCTGTGCGAAGAATTGGAGAAAGAGTGCAGCTCTCTGTTTCGTTCCATCCCCTGCAGCAGTCGTCTGCTGAAGGATTAACAGGCGCCTGTCCTGTTTGTCAGTCGACTGTATTGACTTCGTCAGTCGACTGTCCTGGCTCAGATTATAGCCGTTGGATGTTTTCTAGCCGTTGATCAGTCGACTGTCTTATGATCATCAGTCGATTGTTCCTGTCGTTTTCACCCAGTTTCTAGCCGTTGCAGATTTCCTTATTTGGCTGTTTCTTTGGGGTTTTGGGCTTGATATAGGATTCCTATATATATGAGTGTGCTGTCTTTCTTGAGAACTCTGGAAAACATTTGATAAACTCTTGACTCTATAGAAAATCTCAAGAGATCAATAAGCTACTCTCAAGCTCCCTCATTTCCCTCTTTTGAGCATTCATCTTTCTTCATGCATTGAAGTCCAGCTCAAGGGAAATCATCCAAGTGCTCTCAAGCATATTCCATCACTTGGAGATCCTCTTCCATGCCTTGCATTCATTCATGAGTAAGCATCTCAAGGCATAGGTAAGAGTATTTACTTTACCGGGTGTAAATTGTTTTCCTATTTCTCTTTGTGGGATTAGGATTCTCTCTGTGTGGGAGGTTGTCTCTTTGTGGGACTTAGGATGCTCTCTTTGTGGGAGTAACTCTCTTTGTGGGAGTTTAGTGTCCTAGTGTATGGCTAACCCTAATTCTTTGAGTGGGAGTTAGTGATTCTCTTGGTGGGAGTCTTGACCCTTGTTAGGGTTGGTTGGGTCCTTGTGTAGGGCAAAATCCTCTTGGTGAGGTCTCTCTCTTTGTGGGAGTGTATCCCTTTGTGGGATTTGTATTCACTTCTCTTTGTGGGATTATAGTGAATATTGGTGTGGCTGGATGTACCCAAGTTTGGGGAACCAGGGTAAAACTTTGTGTTTGCGTTTGGATTGATTGTGCCATTTAATTCCTCTTGCATTTATTATTCCGCATTTGCAAGTTAAATTTTATTTGGACAATTTTATTGCCATTACACTATTCACCCCCCCTAGTGTGTGTTGTTAGTATTGCAAGGGTTAGACGATCCCTACAATTGGTATCAGAACGAGGTTAAAGCATACTGCAACAATGGCATTCAACGCCTCATCCGCGTCTCATGAAGAAGGTCACTCAATCGTTCGACCTCCGCTCTTCAACGGAACCAACTATCCTAGTTGGAAGATCAGAATGATGATCTATATGGAGGGTCAAGACCTATGGGACATCACGGAGGTGCCATTTGAGAAGCCCACTACTCCTACGGCTTCAAGGACAAAGGCGGAGAAGGACTCAATCAAGTTCAATGCGAGAGCTATGAATGCATTACATTGCGCTCTCTCTGCTAGTGAGTTCAACCGCATCTCCATGTGCAAAACGGCGAATGATATTTGGCACACCTTGGAGATTTGTCATGAAGGGACAACGAAGGTAAAGAAATCTAAACAAACTGTGTTTAGATCTAAATATGAAATGTTTAAGATGCAGGAAGGCGAAAGCATTTCAGAGATGTTTACTAGGTTCACATGAACGCTTTGGAGGGTCTCGGGAAGACGATTTCCAAAGAGGATCGTGTAGAGAAGATCCTAGACTCTCTCACACCTCGTTGGGAGTCAAAGGCAACGGAATTTTGGAGTCTTATGACACGTCCAAATATACCGTTGAAGAATGCATTGGAAATCTCATGGCGTATGAAGTAAAGCTTCAACACAAGAAGGAGATTCATCCAACAAAGCCCGAGAAGCTAGAAAAGCCAAAGGGAGTTGCATTCCATGCCAAGGAGGAGCCAATCAAGTGGAGGAGGAAATTCCATCGAGAAGCCCCTAGCGAAGAAGATGAGCAAGAAGATGCAAGTGGAGAAGAAATTCTTTTTTTTGATCCAACACACCAATCAACCACTCCTCAAGCATAAACCAAGCATATATCCAAGGCCGAATTCCATCAAATTGAACACCAATCTACACTAATGACTTAATCCAACTCGTGCATCACAAAGTTTGTACAAAACTAATCCAGACCACATCGAAGACAAAATTCATCGAATTATGCACTAGTTTTATGAATAGCATATTAAAATTGATCTCATGAAGAAAAAGCAATAAAATGCATGCCAATCACAATGTAGGAGTTTGAACATAAGATTTGAATCCGAAAACATGCACGAAGATGAAACATGCAAGGGACTAAGCAAATAACTAGCAAGAGAGTAAGGAGGGTAAATGATATTCTTGCAAAATGATTGGTGATGTCAAAATGGATGTCTCCAAACAAAAAACAAAAAAAAAAATTAAAACGAAAACACTAACTAAACATCCTAAAACCACCTACTACTCTCCCCCCAACTAAAGACAAACATTGTCCTCAATGTTGAAAAAGTAGAGGTTTATTGAAATAAAACTATCCTAAAAAGCATAGAAAGTGCATTAAATTAAAATTTCTATACTACTAGAAGGAGATCACCGGGGTCAAAAGGAGGATCTCGGATGTATAACGGTGCGGAAAGTTGCTCAATTAGATCTTTACGCTCCTCTGCGAGCGTCTTCCCTCCACAGATCAATTTGGACCCTAGCAACACACCAACAAGTGCTCCCTCCATAAAATTTCCAATAGTGCCCTACGAGAAAGAGGGTGTGTCAATCCAAAGCCGACACCGTTGCCTTTCAATAAAAGTGATCCAAATATAGTCGTCAACATAAGATAAAGAATTTAAATCAAGTTGACGAAAACTCCCTAAAGTGATTGCGTCCATCTCCATATGATGCATGTCCACGAGGGAGATGAATGATGGATTTTGGGACAAGATTGGGGGAGAGCATGGTTCGGACTCCACCAAAATGATCGATGAGCTCGTGGCCCTACTAGTTTCCTCCTCCACTCCATCCAAAATTTCACGCTCGTCCTCTCCATCTTTACACAAATCTCCTTCTCCCAAGCAAGAGGCAAGCAATGCGAGACTGGAAATGATCTCATGAATATACTGGCTTCGAGTCTCCATGGTCCGCAGAAAATATCGGGATTGAGCCTCCTGCGTCTGAATAAGCAATTGAAGTTCCTCGCCCAAGGGTTGCAAGGGTGCGTCCACGATTTGCTCTCCTTGGTCAAGGAATGCTTCAATGCTATCGTGATCTGGCGCTAATGGATCACTCCTTGAAGTCCCATCCAATGGTCGTGCCATATCCTCTATGGACTCCAAGTACTCCCAAGCATCCTCAGGTGACATGTCAAATAGAGCTCCATCGTCCAACATCGCCATGTAGTCCTGCATCTCCTCCTTCAACCCCTCGTAGAAAAACTGGAAAAGATGGTCTATCGTGAATCCATGATGTGGACAGCCGCTTAATAAATCCATGAACCTCCTCCAAGCATGATAGAAGGATTCACCGTCAATTTGAGCAAAGCCGGCAATTTTTAGCTTCAAAGAAGTGGTCCTGTGCAAAGAAAACGAAAGTGCATCATACAAAGAATTTATGCCGTTAAAGTCCATAACTTTTTTTTTTGAATTTTTATAAAAGAAAATGAAAATAAAGATAGCAAAGGACTCAAAAAGTGAAAAATAAAGAAATCTCAAATCAAAAAGTGAAAAATAAAGAATCGGAAAAGACTCACACTAATAGTGGGAAGTATCTCGCCAAAATTTTCAAAAGCAATCGAAAATGTAAATGCAAAAACCATTGTCCCCGGCAACGGCGCCAATTGCTTGAACGCGTCTCAAGTATGTGATGCTTGAGCGCTACTCCCAAGTGTAGGAGGACGTCAAGTAATAAATTTATATCCGGTGAGACCGGATCGGATCACGGGGACAAGTCGTTTTGCAATCGTAAGTTCAATTAATAAAGGAGAGATAAAGGCGAAGCTACGACCAACTAAGATAACGATGGAAATGGGCGTGAAAATGTGGGTGAGACCATCTACCAAACCAACATCATAGGGTTCGAGAATCGGCGAGGCAAATAGGCGAGGAGGCTTGTGTGGTGAGTGAAAATGAGGTTGCTAAGCATATGGGTTCAATCCGAATATAACTCAAGTGTCTTTCCGGCTACGGAATGAGCAATCGGTGGATGTGGCATTTTATCAAACACTTGGTGTGCAATGAAAGTAGGGTATGGAAAGTTGAGATAATAAACAACCAAGCATGCAAGAGTGGTACCACTAGGCAAACTCCACTCTAGGGATACCCACTAGGGTCCCTAACTCAAAGTATATCTCATCAATTCTACCACATAATCATTAAAACATGCAAGATTGAAAACCAAAGACAAAGAAACACAAATCACCATACAACCACACAAGAGGAAGATCTAGCTCATTATAACAAGAAAAGAGAGATTTTTACTTCTAAAAACATCATCCATTATCATTACAATTCACTAAATCAAAATACACAAGGAGAGGGAAAGAGTTCACCAATATCTCCAATGAAGAACAAAACCCAATCCAAATGCTCCTCCTTGCTTCTTTGTTGCTCCACCAAAACCCTAACCCTAAGATGAAGAATGGGGAAGAAGGAATGAGGGGAATAGAGGGGAGGAAAGCCCAAGAAATTACTCAGAATTTCGGGTCTGAAAACAGCCCAAACGGGTCGGATCCGCGCCCAAACCCGCAACTAATGCACAAATCTGTAGAAATTTCAGCACCGTCACCCTGTCTTGCAAAAATTCTAGAAAACTCATCCGACCTCGGAATGACGCGTTCCAGGCAGCGATGGAACCGTAACAAAGTGTACTATCACTGAAAAATATCAGTATGCCGAAATATATACTGGAATAATAGCAGAATTCTACACAAGAGGTGCAAATCTGCAGAAATTTTCAGCACCGTCACCCTATCTTGCGAAAATTCTAGAAAAATCATCCGACCTCGGATTGACGTGTTCATGGCGGTGATGGAACCGTAACAGAGTTTACTCTAACAGAAAAATATCATTAGGCCGAAAAATACGCTGAAATGATAGCAGATTTCTTCACAAGAGGGACAAATCTGCAGAAATTTTCAGCACCGCCACACTGTCTTGCGAAAATTCTAGAAAAATCATCCGACCTCGGAATGACGTGTTCCAGGCGGCGATAGAACCGTAACAAAGTGTAGAATACCAGAAAAATATCATTATGTCGGAATATATGCTGTAATGATAGCAGAATTCTGCACAAGAGGGGAAAAGCAGACTTTCTAGCCCAGAAATTTTCAGCACCGTCACATTGTCTTCCAAAAATGCAGTAAATTGTTCCGACCTCCAAAAATTCTGAAAAAATATGCGTTGGAATCGGGACTTCACGAAATTCAACTGAAAAATAATAGAAGACCAAGATGAAGACGCTAATAAGCTGTAAAAATTATGTTTTAAGCATATAAAAACGGTAAGCTCCAATATTAAGTGATATCATCAAAATGCGCGTATCGGAGCCAAAATGAATACAAATTATGTACAAAATGCCGTCTAATGAGGGGTAAAATATACAATATTGAACCCTAATCACACCCCCAACTAGCTTTTTGCTAGTCCCTAGCAAAACAAGCGATATATTCGGATTCACAATATAGCACACATCAAACTCCACAATATTCATGGCACATGAAATTTTTTCAATATAAACTCAATTCCAATATACCAACTCATAAAAGAGAGCAAATCCAAGACCAAAACTCCAATATGGCTCAAACCAACAAAGTACAAGCAAATTTTGCATTCATTGAGATTAAAACATAAGCGTGTCATAGTATCACAATCTTCAAGAACTTGGCCAAAAATAACACTTAGCTTTCTTAATTCATGGAAGTTTGATATGGGGATCATGTTTATTCATTTTTTAATGTGAAACTTAGAATGACCCATGTAACGAGGGTTTGGTCAATGACTCCCAAATCAGAAGATTTTGGGGCATTAGGCCAAAAAGGACCCCGCGGACCTAGTAACTCGAATCACCTAAGATTCACTTATTATTCTCTCGTGCACTCCCCTAAATCCTATCTTTCGACACGAATCCCCAATGTTTCATGAGGACCCGGCTACTTGACAAAACTAGAAGAACGATGCACTTATTCTTTTTTTCTTTTTCTTTTTCTTTTTCATTTCTTTCTCTTTTTTTCTTTTTTTTGATCCAACACACCAATCAACCACTCCTCAAGCATAAACCAAGCATATATCCAAGGCCGAATTCCATCAAATTGAACACCAATCTACACTAATGACTTAATCCAACTCGTGCATCACAAAGTTTGTACAAAACTAATCCAGACCACATCGAAGACAAAATTCATCGAATTATGCACTAGTTTTATGAATAACATATTAAAATTGATCTCATGAAGAAAAAGCAATAAAATGCATGCCAATCACAATGTAGGAGTTTGAACATAAGATTTGAATCCGAAAACATGCACGAAGATGAAACATACAAGGGACTAAGCAAATAACTAGCAAGAGAGTAAATGATATTCTTGCAAAATGATTGGTGATGTCAAAATGGATGTCTCCAAACAAAAAACACAAAAAAAAAATTAAACCGAAAACACTAACTAAACATCCTAAAACCACCTACTACTCTCCCCCCAACTAAAGACAAACATTGTCCTCAATGTTGAAAAAGTAGAGGTTTATTGAAATAAAACTATCCTAAAAAGCATAGAAAGTGCATTAAATTAAAATTTCTTTACTACTAGAAGGAGATCACCGGGGTCAAAAGGAGGATCTCGGATGTATAACGGTGCGGAAAGTTGCTCAATTAGATCTTTACGCTCCTCCGCGAGCGTCTTCCCTCCACAAATCACTTTGGACCCTAGCAACACACCAACAAGTGCTCCCTCCATAAAATTTCCAATAGTGCCCTACGAGAAAGAGGGTGTGTCAATCCAAAGCCGACACCGTTGCCTTTCAACAAAAGTGATCTAAATATAGTCGTCAACATAAGATAAAGAATTTAAATCAAGTTGACGAAAACTCCCTAAAGTGATTGCGTCCATCTCCATATGATGCATGTCCACGAGGGAGAGGAATGATGGATTTTGGGACAAGATTGGGGGAGAGCATGGTTCGGACTCCACCAAAATGATCGATGAGCTCGTGGCCCTACTAGTTTCCTCCTCCACTCCATCCAAAATTTCACGCTCGTCCTCTCCATCTTTACACAAATCTCCTTCTCCCAAGCAAGAGGCAAGCAATGCGAGACTGGAAATGATCTCATGAATATACTGGCTTCGAGTCTCCATGGTCCGCAGCAAATATCGGGATTGAGCCTCATGCGTCTGAATAAGCAATTGAAGTTCCTCGCCCAAGGGTTGCAAGGGTGCGTCCACGATTTGCTCTCCTTGGTCAAGGAATGCTTCAATGCTATCGTGATCTGGCGCTAATGGATCACTCCTTGAAGTCCCATCCAATGGTCGTGCCATATCCTCTATGGACTCCAAGTACTCCCAAGCATCCTCAGGTGACATGTCAAATAGAGCTCCATCGTCCAACATCGCCATGTAGTCCTGCATCTCCTCCTTCAACCCCTCGTAGAAAAACTGGAAAAGATGGTCTATCGTGAATCCATGATGTGGACAGCCGCTTAATAAATCCATGAACCTCCTCCAAGCTTGATAGAAGGATTCATCGTCAATTTGAGCAAAGCCGGCAATTTTTAGCTTCAAAGAAGTGGTCCTGTGCAAAGAAAACGAAAGTGCATCATACAAAGAATTTATGCCGTTAAAGTCCATAGCTTTTTTTGAATTTTTATAAAAGAAAATGAAAATAAAGATAGCAAAGGACTCAAAAAGTGAAAAATAAAGAAATCTCAAATCAAAAAGTGAAAAATAAAGAATCGGAAAAGACTCACACTAATAGTGGGAAGTATCTCGCCAAAATTTTCAAAATCAATCGAAAATGTAAATGCAAAAACCATTGTCCCCGGCAACGGCGCCAATTGCTTGAACGCGTCTCAAGTATGTGATGCTTGAGCGCTACTCCCAAGTGTAGGAGGACGTCAAGTAATAAATTTATATCCGGTGAGACCGGGTCGGATCACGGGGACAAGTCGTTTTGCAATCGCAAGTTCAATTAATAAAGGAGAGATAAAGGCGAAGCTACAACCAACTAAGATAACGATGGAAATGGGCGTTAAAATGTGGGTGAGACCATCTACCAAACCAACATCATAGGGTTCGAGAATCGGCGAGGCAAATAGGCGAGGAGGCTTGTGTGGTGAGTGAAAATGAGGTTGCTAAGCATATGGGTTCAATCCGAATATAACTCAATTGTCTTTCCGGCTACGGAATGAGCAATCGGTGGATGTGGTATTTTATCAAACACTTGGTGTGCAATGAAAGTAGGGTATGGAAAGTTGAGATAATAAACAACCAAGCATGCAAGAGTGGTACCACTAGGCAAACTCCACTCTAGGGATACCCACTAGGGTCCCTAACTCAAAGTATATCTCATCAATTCTACCACATAATCATTAAAACATGCAAGATTGAAAACCAAAGACAAAGAAACACAAATCACCATACAACCACACAAGAGGAAGATCTAGCTCATTATAACAAGAAAAGAGAGATTTTTACTTCTAAAAACATCATCCATTATCATTACAATTCACTAAATCAAAATACACAAGGAGAGGGAAAGAGTTCACCCAATATCTCCAATGAAGAACAAAACCCAATCCAAATGCTCCTCCTTGCTTCTTTGTTGCTCCACCAAAACCCTAACCCTAAGATGAAGAATGGGGAAGAAGGAATGAGGGGAATAGAGGGGAGGAAAGCCCAAGAAATTACTCAGAATTTCGGGTCTGAAAACAGCCCAAACGGGTCGGATCCGCGCCCAAACCCGTAACTAATGCACAAATCTGTAGAAATTTCAGCACCGTCACCCTGGCTTGCAAAAATTCTAGAAAACTCATCCGACCTCGGAATGACGCGTTCCAGGCGGCGATGGAACCGTAACAAAGTGTAATATCACTGAAAAATATCAGTAGGCCGAAATATATACTGGAATAATAGCAGAATTCTACACAAGATGGGCAAATCTGCAGAAATTTTCAGCACCGTCACCCTATCTTGCGAAAATTCTAGAAAAATCATCCGACCTCGGATTGACGTGTTCATGGCGGTGATGGAACCGTAGCAAAGTTTACTCTAACAGAAAAATATCATTAGGCCGAAAAATACGCTGGAATGATAGCAGATTTCTTCACAAGAGGGGCAAATCTGCAGAAATTTTCAGCACCGCCACACTGTCTTGCGAAAATTCTAGAAAAACCATCCGACCTCGGAATGACGTGTTCCAGGCGGTGATGGAACCGTAACAAAGTGTAGAATACCAGAAAAATATCATTATGTCGGAATATATGCTGTAATGATAGCAGAATTCTGCACAAGAGGGGAAAAGCAGACTTTCTAGCCCAGAAATTTTCAGCACCGTCACATTGTCTTCCAAAAAATGCAGTAAATTGTTCCGACATCCAAAAATTCTGAAAAAATATGCGTTGGAATCGGGACTTTACGAAATTCAACTGAAAAATAATAGAAGACCAAGATGAAGATGCTAATAAGCTGTAAAAATTATGTTTTAAGCATATAAAAACGGTAAGCTCCAATATTAAGTGATATCATCAAAATGCGCGTATCGGAGCCAAAATGAATACAAATTATGCACAAAATGCCGTCTAATGAGGGGTAAAATATACAATATTGAACCCTAATCATGCATATGGAGAGAGATATCTCTATAGGAAAGAGATATATGGGATTAGATAAACCATTCATGTTTGCATGATTTTATACTTTGCAATTGGTTTATGTAATCCATGCCTATTATATGTCACCATGTTGTTATTGGTTTATGAGTATTTACCTTTGTGTAGCTCATTATTTAATTGGTGCATATAAGTAGGGGGAGATCATTAGCTTTGTGCTTTAATTCTTTATGATTTACATAATGTGTGTCATCATCAAAAAGTGGGAAATTGTTGAGTATTGGTGTTTCATACCAATCTTATTTTGATGATGATCACAACATTATGTTGTTGCTAATGAATCTTATGTCTTAGTCTCTCAGTTTATTTCAAGGATATCTTTCTTGGAGACTAATCACTTGGTGTAAGGATGGACATCATGTGAAGAAGGGCCAAAGTTTGGACTCAAGGAGTGCCAAAGTGTGGAGATGATGGAGAGCAATCAAGGCATCAAGATTGAAGACTTAGACTCTTTTGAAAGCATTGTAATCCATGTAATTTACTTTATTGCTTTCTCTCTCTTTTGAGTCTAGGGTTGATGTAATGCCTTGCTAGATGGTTTACTCATTCATGCACATGCATTTAACCATCTTAGTGAACCTTAGGATTATCATCGAATCCAATCCAATAGGTTCACTCTTTCTGTCAGTCGCCTGTTGAGGGAAACACAGTCGACTGGGTGATTTCCAGTCGCCTGTAGATCCTTCTACAGTCGCCTGATATGCACTGCTCAAGTCAACATTTCTATTGACTCAAACTTGAGCTTTACGCACAGTCGTCTGTCAATCAGTTCCAAGTCGCCTGTATATTTACAGTCGCCTGAGATTTGCCCAACAGTCGCCTGTCTAGCGTAAGTGTAATCTCTTCATCTCTCTGTCTTCTCTCCATACTTTACAGTAGTCGACTGACTATTCGACAGTCGACTGTAGTATTAACATCAGTCGCCTGTGCGAAGAATTGGAGAAAGAGTGCAGCTCTCTGTTTCGTTCCATCCCCTGCAGCAGTCGTCTGCTGAAGGATTAATAGGCGCCTGTCCTGTTTGTCAGTCGATTGTATTGACTTCATCAGTCGACTGTCCTGGCTCAGATTATAGCCGTTGGATGTTTTCTAGCCGTTGATCAGTCGACTGTCTTATGATCATCAGTCGATTGTTCCTGTCGTTTTCACCCAGTTTCTAGCCGTTGCAGATTTGCTTATTTGGCTGTTTCTTTGGGTTTTTGGGCTTGATATAGGATTCCTATATATATGAGTGTGCTGTCTTTCTTGAGAACTCTGGAAAACATTTGATAAACTCTTGACTCTATAGAAAATCTCAAGAGATCAATAAGCTACTCTCAAGCTCCCTCATTTCCCTCTTTTGAGCATTCATCTTTCTTCATGCATTGAAGTCCAGCTCAAGGGAAATCATCCAAGTGCTCTCAAGCATATTCCATCACTTGGAGATCCTCTTCCATGCCTTGCATTCATTCATGAGTAAGCATCTCAAGGCATAGGTAAGAGTATTTACTTTACCGGGTGTAAATTGTTTTCCTATTTCTCTTTGTGGGATTAGGATTCTCTCTGTGTGGGAGGTTGTCTCTTTGTGGGACTTAGGATGCTCTCTTTGTGGGAGTAACTCTCTTTGTGGGAGTTTAGTGTCCTAGTGTATGGCTAACCCTAATTCTCTGAGTGGGAGTTAGTGATTCTCTTGGTGGGAGTCTTGACCCTTGTTAGGGTTGGTTGGGTCCTTGTGTAGGGCAAAATCCTCTTGGTGAGGTCTCTCTCTTTGTGGGAGTGTATCCCTTTGTAGGATTTGTAATCACTTCTCTTTGTGGGATTATAGTGAATATTGGTGTGGCTGGATGTACCCAAGTTTGGGGAACCAGGGTAAAACTTTGTGTTTGCGTTTGGATTGATTGTGCCATTTAATTCCTCTTGCATTTATTATTTCGCATTTGCAAGTTAAATTTTATTTGGACAATTTTATTGTCATTACACTATTCACCCCCCTTAGTGCGTGTTGTTAGTATTGCAAGGGTTAGACGATCCCTACATGTTGCAGATGAGATGGATGTATAGACACATAGGAGATAAATGTATAGATATATAGGAGATCTGCAAGCTTGAAGCTTGATCAGATAAGGGGGTGTCAACTGTAGAATTGTACTCTTTTTCCTTGGCTAGTGGTTTTTCCCACATGGTTTTCCATAGTCAATGTTTTAATGAGGCAACCACATTGACTCTGAATCCAGAAGTATCCACCCCTCGACACATCCCCAAATCAGGGGAAGTTATGGAGTGATGTACTCTTTTCCCTTCGCTATCGGTTTTTCCCACAGGGTTTTCCATAGCTAAGGGTTTTTAACGAGGCAGTTACCCTTAACTTGGATCTAGAAGTATCCACCCTTTAAGATACTCATTAGTACTACTGAATCATTCAGTATTCATAAGTCGAGTATACCATGTTGGTTGGATAAGGGGAAGTGTTATGAATAGGACCCATTGGGCCTATTGGGTATCCACCCACATGAGTAACCATTAGGAATACTATATAAAGGAGGCTAGGGGTTTCCTAGCCTCAACCCCTTCTCCAAATCTGTTTCTCGTTTACAACATATTCTTGTTATGAGTGAGGAAGGCCTTTGGCCTCCCCACCTCTCTATCCCTTCATTACTCCCCACTACTTAGTAATGGGGACCCTTGGTATACCATTGATATGAATATATGGAGGACCATGGCTATGAGCCATGGTTACTCTTTCTTTGAATTTATTCAACACGTTATCAGCACGTTGCTCTAAGAAAAATTTCTACACATCAAATTTTCGTCTCTTCTAAAAGCGAAGAAATCAATTTCTTGGCTATTTGGATAGCCACCATCGCATGAAAGTTAAGCTATGGAATCTATTCTCGTTGGCGGCTCGTTACCGGATCAAGGCCACATCGATGACATATCGAACCTGTCGATCAATGTCCTTCGGATTCGATCGAAACCAATCGGGATCGTTGTTAGATTCCGATCTAGCGGCTTCATAATCATAGGCTTCAGGCCGGTACAAAAGGGTTTTCATGGTTTTTTTTTGTTGGGGGTTTTTGGGCTCGACGACTTTAGGCCATCTCCATTGGGATTTTTAATTTTTTTGGATTTTATTCGATAAACTATGTTATTATATTATCAATGGTAATCTAAAACATAGATTATGCACAAATTTACTTTGATATGATAATATTATTGGTCCAATAATATTGTTTTGTTGAAAATACATCTTATGCATGTTATATCTAGTAGTTTCATTTTTTTTGCATATGTTGTTGTTTGTAATATAGATGAACTACGTGTTTAATTGCTATTTGCATGATTTATTCATGCATTTGTACTCAAACTATGATTCTGGTACAATAAGAATTTTTCAAAAAAATTTATAAATCATATCTACATTGACAAATGAACCTGAAGTTCAAATATAATGTCAATACCCTTCTAACCAAATAAAATACGTTGGAATTATGCGACCATTAATGCTTCCATTTTATGGACATACGTCTAAATGATATGTACTTCGCGGTAAATAAATCTATCATATCTATTTTAATATAAAATATTATGCGCACCCGAAGATGCCATAAATCCGCTAATTTATTTAATCCACTGACGTTACAAGGTAAGATTCTTGAAGCTAGCCATGCATAATGCATGTGCCTGAAGTCGTGCTTGCATAAAAGTGAGAACTAAATTTTTCGCACCAACATATCTTTACTCCCCGTATTCATGTTCCTCTATCCACAAAATCCAGAATGGCTCAATATAATGGCCTGAAGACCATGCTAGAGCATTCACATGAACTTTGAAAAGTCTATCATAAATTAGATTAGTGGAATACTTAAAACATGGGAAGACCATGACATATAATGTCCTGGACATAAATATAGAAAGGGAAGATATGTTATACCTCTACTTGGAATAATCAATGCCAGACTTATATCAGACCCAAAAGTTCTGAAAAGTCTCATATTGCTTTTGTAATATAATATGTCATTAGATTATGCCATTGAAAATATATACATATCTAGTCTAGACGACGTTTGTCGATCTACCTATTTTGTATACATAGATATTCTATGAGGACAAATATATTTATGAAAATAAAATTTAATCTAGTACCAGACCATAGTTATTAGTGAGTATTTTTCAAAAATAGCATCAGACTTATGCTTAAAAGCATTTCACACTTAATTTTATCCAGTAGATGATTATTTTTGGGACGTCTACTTGAGGTTCAAGCTTTACAAAGCCTGAATACTCTATATAAGGATACGCATGTACTCTCAAATATTAAAAATCAATAAAACCAAAAGCTTTTTCCCAAATAAATTCAAACATAGGAAGATAAAGGAACACCTTTAGTGCCCACTTTTGTCCAAATCTTACTTTTGGCACAATATAATATGCCACCTTGGATCTTTATTGATGCAAGACATCATTTACCAATCTTATATAAATGAAGAACTATAAGTTTCTTCAAATATGGTGACATTTTCATTATCCCATTAAACGGAAAAAATGATTACGAGAACATCTCCACGTCACATGGATATTGAATCTCAATACTTCCTCTAATAGAATTTATATGATATATTTTACTATCATCATTAAATTATGAAGACCTCTTGGTCTCTTGAAAGTACTTTATGGATAAAAGTTAAACTTTTTCACACCCTAATAGGGCTGGTGATGTACATTAGTGTACTCATCTATATTTTTTCTTAAAATGGTCATAATCAAAACCTTGTTATCCAATCGCAGTCCAGATTATTATTAATCACAACTAACATATTACCTTACTGTTACTTACCCTCATACCACCCTCAAAAATGCCGTGGTGGAACTTATTCATCGGGATTAACCATCCTGGATGAATATATTCCGAGATCCCCGAACGGGGGAGGCATTATTGCACATATTATAGATCGTGCCTTGACGGGTTCATATCCACAGTTCTATGCTTAACTTCATTGAAGTCGAGCTTATTGCGGATTTTTTTGGATAACACTGGAAAATCAATTATATTTAACAACTGGAAGAAAATTGAACACCCTGAAGTTTTGTGTTCACACCCAGAAATGGGTTATATGTAAATCATTAAATTGATAATAACGGTATTCTCATCCGTTAAATCCAGTTACTGGTGTCTGCATGGTGACATACAATTATAATGTAGACCATTAAAACGCCTACTTAGTATAAGGAATATCAAGCAAGTCAACCAAATCTCCACAATATCCGGCGGCCATCATTGTCACGTCCATCAGATAGTGACCCGGTGCATTGCACCGAATCTTGCCAAGAACCGCAATCAATGGAATATCAAGCAAATCAAGCAAGTCAACCAAATCTCCACAATATCCGGCGGCCATCATTGTTACGACCATCAAATAGTGATCACAGGTGCATTGCACCGAATCTTGCCAAGATCCGCAATCAATGGAATATCAAGCAAATCAAGCAAGTCAACCAAATCTCCACAATATCTGACGACCATCATGTCACCTCCATCAGATAGTGACCAGGTGCATTGCACCAAATATTGCCAAGATCCGCAATCAATGTTTGTCAATAAATCTAGACTTCTCTCATCATGTAAATTACTATTGTACCCGTGATACTCTGTATATTTAAACACATCATGAGAAATGAAAAGTTAAGTTGGTTTCTCTTCATCTTCTTCTATTAGTCGTCTATTTTCCGCTTTTATAATTTCTTAATGATATCAGAGCTTTTCTGCTTCACATCATTCTGATCATTTGTCCTCTTCCTAAAATTACAAACCAACTTCTCTTATCAAAACATTTATACTTCTCAGATGGAGCCGATCTCTCCTAACCTAAAATTTCTTATTTCAAAATCTCTCACCCTTATCACCACTCGCCTCGATTCCATAAATTACATTCTATGGCGATCACAAGTTGTGGGTGTCCTCAACGCTCACGGCTTCCTCGACTACATTGATGGATCGAAGCCTTCTCCCTCTCCCACTATTCCAGATCCTGCCTCCACTGACTCAATCCCTCTTCCTCCAATACAAAATCCTGCGTTCCAACAATGGTTGATCACTGATCAACATTTACTTATTTGCATCCAAGCAACCCTGTCCACCTCTGCTCTCAGCGTCATTCTCGGTGTTTCCTCCTCTCATCTACTGTGGTCAAAATTGGAGATGCGATATGCCTTTCTCTCTGAAGGGCACATCGAGTTACTTCAAGAAAAGTTAAATTCTCTTACCATGGAAGACGAATCCATGGCGACCTATCTAGATCGAGCTAAATCGATCTACGATCAACTGTTCGCTGCGGGGCCCGACACTGTCACAACTCGGCATGTTGTCCGACAAATTCTTCATGGCCTCCCCTTCTCCTACAACTCTTTTCGCATCATGGCCAGAAACCGTGAAAAATCATATACTGTTGAAGAACTGTGGAATGGTCTCCTCGCTGAGGAGGCCAACCTGCAACTGCATCGTCAGCCGACCTCTGCTCCTGCCTCAACCAACACCTCTACCTTTTTCTCCAACCCTGGTCGACGTGAAAATCGAGATCATAGGGTCGCCCCAGCTTGACGACCCGAGGTGCTTTTCGACCGCCAAATCAATATCATAGCTCGACACCCGGTCCAACCCGATCTTCTTACTCGGGAGGCAGGCCGCACCGACCGTTCAACTCGACAAGCGGACCGAGTCGTCCCCCTCACTCGGCAGGCAGGCCGAGCGGGTCATTTCATAGGTCGGATGCGTCTAAGCGTCGGGTGCCGACTGATGCCTCTGGCCGCTACATCCCCTGTCAAGTGTGCTCCAGCATGACTCATCACACACTTGACTGCTTTCGGCTCGCTGACCACCTCAAAAAGACGGAGCCACATCTTAACAAGTCAGAGGCACATATCTCTAACCCGACCACTTCTGGAAGTGGTGAATGGTACCTCGACACTGGTGCTACGAATCATGTCACATTCGACTCATCTCAACTGGAAACGGTGACACCGTATGATGGTAACAAACGAATCCTAGTTGGCACTGGCTCCAGTGCAA
This sequence comes from Scilla litardierei, assembly GCA_030789695.1. Taxonomy (NCBI): domain Eukaryota; kingdom Viridiplantae; phylum Streptophyta; class Magnoliopsida; order Asparagales; family Asparagaceae; genus Scilla; species Scilla litardierei. The sequence goes on from CM061141.1 coordinate 70,204,990, forward strand.
CTATTGCCAACATTGGCACTGCCTCTATTTCTTCTCCTTATTCTTCCATACATCTCAAAGGCATCCTTCATGCTCCTCAATTCTCCAAGAACCTCCTTTCTGTTTATAAATTCACTCGTGATAATAACTGCATGATTCAATTTTCATCTTCTGGATTTATTGTGCAGGATGCCACTACTGGCCGCCATATTCTCAAGGGTCCAAGTAAGAGTGGTCTCTACCCGCTCCTTTCAAATCCCGAAGCACTCCACACCTCTTCCTATTCGGGCTCGCATTGGCACTCCCGCCTTGGTCATCCAGCTCCTCTCATCGTGTCTAAAGTTGCTTCAATGATGTCTCTCAAGCTCTCTCCACAAACACCTTGTTCTCAATGCTCTATGAGCAAAAGTCATAGACTTCCCTTTCATTTATCTACCTCTACAACTGATTCTCCTCTCTCCTTAGTTCACTCTGATGTATAGGGCCCTGCCCCTGTTCTATCTAATAAAGGATATCGCTATTATGTTAGTTTCATTGGTGACTACTCTCGTTATATTTGGCTATATCCTTTAATTCACAAATCTGATGTGTTTGCTGCCTTTCAACAATTTCAAATTTTGGCTGAACGACAGTTCAACACAAAGATAAAGATTTTTCAATCTTATAGCGGGGGAGAATATTGCAATAATCAATTTTCTTCCCACTTTCGCCAACTCGGGATCCTACATCAGATTTCGGCTCCTTACACACCAGAGCAAAATGGTGTCGTCGAAATAAAACATAGGCATATCATTGACACAACTGTTGCTCTTCTTTTAACAGCGTCCATGCATACCAAGTGTTGGCCTGATGTGTCAATGAAATCGGTGTACCTCATCAACCGCCTCCCTGCAATAAATCTCCACAACAGGTCTCCGTTTGAGATTCTCCATCACAGGCTTCCCGACTACAACTGGCTACGCACTTTCGGCTATCTGTGCTATCCCTGCCTTTGCCCGTATGAACACAACAAGCTTGAAGCTCGATCACGTCCATGTGTCTTTCTCGGATATGCTGAAAATATGAAGGCCTAAAAATGCATGGAACTCTCCACTCAGAGGATTTACAATAGTCGCCATGTAAAGTTCGAAGAGGCGACATTCCCATTCTTCAACCATTCCTCTAATCCACCACCTCTGATTCATTGTTGTCCTCCTCCGACCCATTACCCCCTCACCCGACCAATAATCTGCATCCTCCGACTCATATCCACCCACATCTAAACTACCCTCTCCCCGGGTTACTCCCTACACCAACTCATATTCCTCCGACTCATCCCCGAGTTATTCCGCCCCACCCATCATCCCCTCTTCAGCAAGCGGACCATCTTCCACGGCCTGTAGACTCTCCCTCTCGGCCTACGACATATCCTGATCGACAACCAAACTATTCTACTCTGTCTACGACTTCTCCCTCTCAGCTTGCGCCTCTCCCCGTACATCAACCGCACATTGTTGCCGACCCACCGAGCCAAACTCTCCATCCGACTCCACATCGCTCGGCTATCCACAATCCCACGACTCATCCACACTCTTATCTCCCAGTAAATCCTCCACACGAGCCACCCACCACTATCCATGTTGAGTCCACTCACCCTATGATCACCCGCTTGAAAGCAGGCATCAGCAAACCTCGCCAACCTCTCAACCTACATACTCAGCTTTCCTGTGAGGAACCACTATCATACAAGGCCGCTGCTAAATCACCCGAGTGGGTCACAACTATGCAAGAGGAGTTCACTGCCCTTCGTCAGCAAGACACATGGGAGCTTGTTCCTCGCCCGCCCTCTGCCAACATTATTGGCTGCAAATGGGTATACCGCATCAAGCACAATGCTGACGGCTCCATTGCTCGTTACAAAGCTCGTCTCGTCGCGAAAGGCTTTCAACAGAAAGAAGGAGTTGATTATGCCGAGACATTCAGTCCGATGGCGAAGCATGGCACCATTCGTCTTCTTATCTCACTTGCTCTCCACTTTGGCTGGCCTATCCGACAGCTTGATGTTTCCAATGCCTTCCTCCATGGGATCATAGAGGAAGATCTTTATATGACATAACCACCTGGCTTTGAGGATCGCTCTTTTCCAAGCCACGTCTGTAAGCTTCGAAAAGCCTTGTAAGGCCTGAAGCAAGCCCCACAGCAGTGGTTCGCTCGCTTCTCTCATTTTATCCGAGCACAAGGATTCCTTCCAAGCACTGCCGACCCCTCACTATCCAATCACCATGTCGGTGATCATCGCACAGTCGTCCTTCTTTATGTCGATGATATTCTTATCTCGGGCTCATCTTCTGCCTTTATTCGTCAATTCATTACCAAATTGGCCGATGAATTTGCTCTGAAGGACCTTGCGAGCTTTCTTATTTCTTAGGCTTAGAAATACATCGCAACTCGACATGTTGTTTTATGCATCAAACCAAGTACACTAAGGAACTCATCCAGAAGGCTGGCCTCTCCGACTGTAAGCCAAGTCGCACTCCTGTCTCATCCAAGCGACCCACCCCTGAGTCAGATCCTCTCCTATCCGATGGATCCTTCTATCGTAGCATTGTCGGCGCCCTTCAATATCTTACTTTAACGCGTCCAAATATTTCGTTTGCCGTCAACCAGGTGTGTCAGTTCCTACATGCCCCTCGAGCTTCTCATCATACTGCTGCAATGCGCATCCTTCGCTACCTTCGGGGCACTTCAACTCATGGCATCCTTCTTCGCCCTGGCCCTCTTTCGCTCATCGCCTTTTCTGATGCCGACTGGGCAGGTGACCCGACAAATCGACGATCTATCAATGGCTTCTGTGTTTTTCTCGGCAAGTGTCCCATTACCTGGAGTGCTAAGAAACAATCATCTGTCGCCCACAGCTCGACAGAATCGGAGTATCGATCTTTGTCTCTCACCGAAAAAGAACTAATATGGCTACAACTCCTCTTCTCCGATCTTCACATCCCTCTTCATGATAAGCCTCTCGTCTGGTGCGACAATAAGTCGTCAATTTCACTCTCTTCCAATCCGGTCTTCCATTCTCGGACAAAGTACTTCACCGTTGACTACCATTTCATCAGAGAACAAGTAACTTCGGACAATCTTCATGTACAACATATTTCCACTGAAGACAACCCGGCTGACATCTTTACCAAAAGTCTTCCTGCAGATCGTTTCAAGTTTCTTCGTGCCAAACTTTTTGTCATTTCTGCTGATCAGTTTGCGGGGGGGGTATAAGGAATATCAAGCAATTCAACCAAATCTCCACAATATTCGGCGGTCATCATTGTCACATCCATCAGATAGTAACCCGGTGCATTGCACCGAATCTTGCCAAGATCCGCAATCAATGAAATATCAAGCAAATCAAGCAAGTCAACCAAATCTCCACAATATCGGGTGGCCATCATTGTCACGTCCATCAAATAGTGATCAGGTGCATTGCACCGAATCTTGCCAAGATCCGCAATCAATGGAATATCAAGCAAATCAAGCAAGTCAACCAAATCTCCACAATATCCAGCGGCCATCATTGTCACCTCCATTGGATAGTGACCAGGTGCATTGCACCAAATATTGCCAAGATCTGCAATCAATGTTTGTCAATAAATCTAGATTTCTATCATCATGTAAATTACTATTATACCCGTGATACTCTATATATTTAAACACATCATGAGATATGAAAAGTTAAGTTGGTTTCTCTTCATCTTCTTCTATTAGTCGTTTATTTTCCGCTTTTATAATTTCTTCACTTAGAACATATTTATATGTGCCTGATCACCACATATAAATAGTTTCCGAGACCTCCTAACGGAGGAAAGCGTTTTATCATTATTCTATTTTGCATGTTGCGTCGTTAATCAGAATAAGACCCTCTTGAGGTCATATTTTTCGACGATGCACCTTGCATATAGAGCATCACCAAACATCTCTCTTATGAGGGTATTTGGTTGCCATGATGGTCTCCCCATAAAACCACTATAAACCACCAGAATGCCATCTTAGATCTATTTTTCGGGCGTAATTAACCCAGAAAAATAGATTCCGAGCACCACTTACGGGGAAAGCATTTAGAGCACATCTCAAAGATTGTGCGTTGATGGGTCTCATATAAAGAATCGATAGTGAAGATTAGATCCTGAAGATCCTTCACATTTAGGATTCTTTAATTCCCCAGTATTAGGTTTAACATGATTATTTCCTTGAGCCTGAAGCTCAATTGACCATATCATGAATGTGATGAGATCATGAAGATCTACACTTATGAAACTGTTAAATAGTTTTTAAATATTTAAACAGACAATCTGAATATTATCAGAATCACACTTCACTGCTGCTAAAAATCCAGATAGGATTGACATACCAATAATAATGGATGCAATCCACCAGTAGCAGAAGTGGATGTCCTCAATGGATGAAGACATACCATGGGTCATCAATGAGAAATATAACTCATTGAGACCTTTAAACAATACCACCACGGGAAACTGAGCTCATTTCCATATTCTCTCCATTTTCCAAAACCTCCTGAAGAGATGAATCAAGAATAATTTGAAATATAAATGTATAATGTACGTACATGGGGAGGAGTTTGGATAATAAAAAATACTTGTCGACAATAACTCACGTTTCATTTTTGCCATTTAAATGATAATTATAAATATCGTCTCCACACTCTGTTGCCTGAAGCAATAGAGATTGGCCAAAATTATGTGGAACGAGGCAATAATAAGTTGAGCAAGACTCGCTTATAAAATTTGATGTGTTTGGACATGAAGTCTTGTGTTATGACCCTCTTCCCAGAGTACTCGGCATTTAATTTTTTTCCTTCCAAGTATCCTGAAGAGCGAGGGTGATGGGAAGAGGAAGGGAGAGAAAGAAAAAAGGAAATATGCTGGCCACTGCGCACATGCTGGGATAGTACAAGAGATATCAAACAGTCTCACAAAACAACAACTACTTTATATATATAACATGTTTCAATTTTTATACATAGTCCAAGTGCATCAACACATATACACAGCCACTTTCCAACTCCAATGACAACCATGACACCCTGCAAGCTACATCACACTCCAAACGCTACCCCTGAGACCGGCAACAAGTCACCACCCACCATACTGCCCCTGCTACCTGAAAAATAGGGAGGAGCACGTCAATGCGTGCCCCAGTAGGAACCAACTTGGATTTGGAACTCCGTTTTAAGGTTATTAATCCACAAGACAAGGTAAGGAAACTAAAGCATGCAACTAAGTAATGTAAGGAAAAGTAAATAGCTAAGTAAGGGGATCATAACCTGCGATCCAATATCGAGCTGCTGCAAGAAAAGGGTTAGCACGAATAACAACAACAATAATTATAACACAAGTGTTCCGGCAACCATTATCGGATAAGATAAGTGCAAGTGCCTAAGGCATGACACAGAGTCACAAAAAAACAGGCAAAGGGAAGGGGAAGTGCTGCTAGCAAAAGGAGTAACACACAAATCCTTATGTTATTAATTTATAATTGAATTAATTGGAACTTTGGTAAACTGTGTGATACCAGGACCTGGACTTCACTCCAAGTTTGGGGTGAATATAGCACACGACGCAGTGGACACAGGCACTGTACGTCGGGCCTCTCAGCTCCCCCCGTCCCTGGCAGGAGTACGGCTCATATCACAACCTCCGTATGTCCACTTCCCCTCCACTCCCGGTAAAGGCGAGTGGGTATAAATATTTCCATCCACTCCCGGTAAAGGCGAGTGGGTATAAACTCCACATATCACATAATCACTTCCCCCAACTTCTCAGTCCAGGCCTCATATCAATAATTTACTCAAATCCCACCTAAAACCCAGGTTTCGATAACTCACCCTCATTAGAGAGGACTGAGATATATCCAATTTTATAATTTAACATCGTATGTAACACGTTAGGGGTCATGATGGCGTGGTGGACATATCACCTTAGTCGTCCATTATTAAACATAGGGCCATGCACTCACGTGACATGCTCTCTATCACAACACATCATCCATTCACAGTTACCATGTATCCATGCCATTCAAGCCTCTAACTACACTAATTATCAATGTGGCTCAAAGCCAACACCAACACATGCACGTTACTCAAATTATCGGATATTGCCTTCATTGAGGCATTTCATCGAATGCATGACGGGCGTCATTCATATTAACGCAACACAAGATAATTTACATGTGCCAAGGGCATGAACATTCATTCCACCACACAACCATAGTAATCAAGAATAATGACGGCCAATTAACCACAATTAATGAATAAGAGCAACACTTAATGAATTCAGCCTGCTGAAATTGCAGGAAGTGACAAATACATGGTTATATAACATCAGTTTCCATTGAGAATTTGATAAATTGTCCCAAATGAAAGTTATAAATATACTAGTCCTGGCTTCACATATTAAATTTCATGCAAAAATATTAAGTAGGTGATTTATGGTGAATTATTTGGTGAAGTGTGTCAAATCTGTTTTTCAGACAGATTTCTGGGTCTGTATTGAAATCCAATTTTGGGTATGTTACGGCCAGAAATTCAACATATAAGCACTTTGTTGCATTTTTAGAAAAACTTGTTAACTTTTCAACAAGACAAAGAACACAAAATTCCATTATGTGTGCAGGTTTCTAGGCTAATTTTTCTAAACTGTGTCAACACTGAAAATCAAACAGACATGTTGTAAAGATGGATTTATTGCTCCTGACTCTTGAATTGAATATATATCAAAATTTATATGATTTTGGGGTAGAATTTCAAGATCTATAAGCTCATATTTTTTTCGAACCCTAATTCGAGCTACATTAACATTAATTACAGCAACAACACAAAACAGAAATTCAGGATTCTAAAGGAGATGTTTTTACTAAGAATTTCAAGGGAAATTTGTGAAATTGAAACATGATACATAAATTTTGACTATCCCTATTACATATTAAGTAAATCATGCTATAAAAAAATAATAGCACAAATCAATTTGATGGAATTCCAATCCAAGAGGATTCCTACCTCAAAAAGCTCAATTTTCTCTTCTCTTCCTCTTTCTTTCTTCTCCATCTTCTTCCCTCTTCAAACAAGCATGGCTTCCTTCTATTAGGGCATGGAAATTAGGATTTTAGTTGTTAAATGATGGGAAAAGGAGGATAGGGGTGGCCGGCCATATGCTAAGGGAGAAAAGGAAAAGGAGAGAAGATAATAGAAGATGTAAGAAAAGAAGGAAAAAGAAAGAAAACTAAAGAGGATTCTACACTCTCCTTACCTGCTCCATAAGCCATGCAAAGCTCAAAATGACTATAATACCCTTCCAAAAATTCCCCTTAACTTTTAGGTATTTACAAGTTTTCCATTACTTTATGCACCGACCACTTAAGTATGTACGCACAGGAGTTTTAGTCCAAATGACCATTTTGCTCCGAGCCTTCCTAAAAATTTACGAGGGTTGCCATTGACCCCTAACCCCTTTCACACTAGCATGGCTCTCCCCACACACATCCATGCTCATCCATGCATGCATACATGCATCACACACACACGTCTAACACATTCCTGTTGTTTTGCACCCATAACGTCTTTCACACTTCTCTCGCACTCAATCTCGCTTTCTCTTCTCTTAGCTACGCATTACGGCCTAATTCCCCTTGCAGTACGTCACGTACATCAATATTTACGTCTATTTCATGCCTACACATGTATCGTAAGTAGAAATACCACGTGTGTTCAGTAGAATACACGTATAGTTCAAAACCGGACATTACATCCCGATATCAAAAGATATCAAACCTGTGGGTTATATGAGTATTGTATAAACAGAAAAATAAATAAATAAAATCGTATGCTATAAGCATTATGATATAGCTTAGTGGTTAAATTCACTGAACTCAGGTAATAATCTAGTAAGATGAGCTTGACTCACTTACAAAATATATAAATATGATGCATCAGACTGCCTGGTCATAATTGCGAAAATCACATACGATAGGCAAATGAAATCTTGGTCAATGTTGCTATGGATGTTGTGATAACATTACCTCATATTTTTCTCTTATTGCCTTGATAGATTTTTGGGACATCTATCATATGATAAATAAAATAAAATACAACCAATAAATACCTTAGAGGACTTCCACTTTAGGTTGTGCTTTGCATCTTTTTAAGAGCAAAAGAAAAGATTTGAGTTCATTTTTGTAAATAACTCAAATCTCATCGGATCTCCTGAAGCGTATACTGAATTATCTGTTTAAGCTTATCTATCAAATATGATATGAATGACCTAGGCAACTTGACTTACAGAAACCATCATCCTGAAGATGAATAGACACCATGAAGATGAAACTATCATCCTAAATATGAAATACTCATCCTGTAGATGATAACATCATCCTGAAGATGAATGTACATCCTGAAGAAGATACCATCATCATAAAGATGAAATACTCATCTCGAATATGAAAATATCATCCTTATGATGATACCATCATCCTGAAGATGAAATAATCATCAGAAGATGAATAATCAACCAGAAGATGAAAACATCATCATGAAGATGACTTATCATCCTGCAAATGAGAACTTCATTCACCCGAAGTTGATGAAGAAACATTGATAATTGCATTCCACTATATACACCAACTGGTTGTATGGATGCATATTGAAGACCTTTTCCCCTAGCTGGAAGATGGGGAGAATATCCTAGGTCCTGAAGTGCCCAACTCCTTTATCTGGCCAACTGCACGTGTCTTTATGGAACTTTTGCAGTAAAGCTGTTAGCCAGATACAGTGCAGCGCCTGCAGCGCAACACTGGACCATGGATACATAGCTTCTGCGCTATCTCCAAGGTCAAGGATCAGAAACCATGGAAATATATTTGCATATGCAGGTTAAAGATCATCGCGATGACTAAGCACAAAATGAACAGCCACCTCCTGAAGATCTATACAGCATCATCCTAAGTCTACATCATACTTCTATTCCGAGAAGCTCATCATCCAAGAATCAAATCGAATATATGCACAGCCAGGTCCAGGTCCAGCAGTACCTTGCAGACACATCGACGGCTGGGTCAAAGTCTACAGACATGGAGCCATCTGTCAAGTTCGCAGAGCATACCACGTCAGAGCTCCCTTAGTTTCAGCAGCTTCCATATCTGAGTGCAACTTGTATAGATGAGTGATTATTGTATTTTGTTTTTCTTTTCGGAATTTTATGGAAGATGTATAGATACTTAGGATATTGGTGTATAGATACATAGGATATCTACAAGCCTGAAGCTTGTCTGGTTCAGGGGGAGTAACCCGTGGGTTATACTCTTTTTACTTAAGTTGTTGGTTTTTCCACTTGGTTTTCCACAGCTAAGGATTTAACAAGGCAAACACGATTACTCTAGATCCAGAAGTATACATCCACTTAGCTTTATACGCTAAGACCAAAGAAATGGATGGATAAGGGTTAGTGTTATGAGTGAGGAAAGGCCTCCTCACCTCTCTATCCCTCCATTACTCCCCACTTAGGGTGTGTTTGGTTAGTAGGAAAAGGAAAGAAAGAAAAAGGAAATGAAAAGGAAAAAGAAAAAGAAAGAAAAGGAAAACTTAGTAGTGGGGACCCTTGGTATACCATTGCTATGAATATATAGAAACCATGACCATGAGCCATGGTTACTCTTTCTTTAAATGTATTCAACAATTCTTTATTTCTCGTATTTCTGCCATGGTTTTCTTATTTGCATCATTTTGTTGGAATTTGGAGAGCCGAGCATTGCTTTTGTTGGTAGCAAGGATACAAATCATATAATTAAATGATTTTAAGCATTTTCAGTTTGCTCAACAAAGTGGGAGGTTTTGATTGGAAGAGAAAATGTTAGCAAATGAATTCACCAGCCATTGCATTTGCCCTTTACAATTGTTTCCAAAACGACTGATTTGAAATTTTACTGTAATCTATTTCACAGCTTTATATAACACAAGGCTTTATAATACTGAAGCAAAGATGAAGTATAAATACTGCAACTTTCATATAATAAAACAACTTCAATTAGTTCATGTACATGTTTAGTATTAAATTGGAATCAGACCCGAACACGATAACAAAAAAGAAATTCCAACCCATTTTAACGGCGTTAAATAAAAATAATTAAAAGACGAGAAATATTTCTATTGTTGTGCAAACAAAGCACCCATTTTCACAGGGCTTTTATTCAATGCAAGAGAACCAACGCAAAAGGGGAAAAACGTTGTCTGATGTTTGCTATCCCAGCTGATTCAGTAGCACCCCCGAGCTGATTAGAAACTGAGAGGCTCTCTCAGGAATTTCTCCATTTGCCTGGCCCTTGTCCTGATCGACATGTCGAATACCTTCTGCCCGAATTCGACAACCAGTCCTCCGAGAATGCTGCTGTCAATCTGAACAGTCACAAAGGAGGGCAATAAGTTACCGTTCCGAACAGATATAGGAAGACGAGAATAACAGAAAGCAATATTTTGGATGGATGTTTTCCATACTAGTGTTATGATCCCATTAGTCACACATCAAAAATGAACAAAAGAAAAGAAATGTTTAAGTAATAGAGAGCCTCTCTCCACCTAATACCAATTGGTTTTAGGTTGGATGGTTGGATGCTAGCTAATACTTAACAATTGGGATGTGAGCACAGTGTTAGGGGCCTAGTATGGGATGTGTCCTTTGCAATGCTATTGTTAGAGGCCTAGTATGGGATGAGTCTCTAACAAATGGGGCTAGTTGTTAGAGGAGGTATAGTATGGGATGAGTCTCTAACAGTAGGATGGTAAGCCAAGTTCAGGCTTGAAATTGAAATCACATTTTTAAACGAAAGAAATTGCATAGATTATTGTGTCCGACACGTATCTGACATGATACAGCTTCACAACATGCTACATAGCTAACAAGTTGAACAGCCAGTCTATATTTCGTTATCCAGGAGACGAAGCCAGATATAATTTTCTTTTAATTACTTTTTCTTATTGAAAGGCCAGGTTGAAATTGATGTCTTCGATTCATCAAAAGAACAAACGCAAGCAGGATAGCTCAAAAGAACAAACAAGCTGAAAGCTATTTTCGATGCTTCAAAAAATGCAAGGGCAAATAACCCCTAATTTGGAACTCTCCAATTGCTTTGAGGAATTTCTTAAATGCAACCAAAACGTACCTTCTGCTCGATCTGAACAGACTTTGCATTTGGAAGGATCTCTTTAAGAGTCTGCTGGAGCTCTTTTTCCTCTTCCGCCGGAAGTGGCTGATTACAATGCCAAACAGTAGTGTTAGCATACCGATTAAGTATTTTACAAAGGAATACACAGAGACTGCAACAACCGTATATCAGTGCATGTACGTCCGAAAAAGAAGCAAGAAAATGAAACAAAACAACGGAGAACATGCAACACAGACTAAACGATAAAATGGATATCAGCGGCCTTGTTACTATTCCCTCTCACAAGCTCAGTGCAGATAAATGAGCTATCAGCTCATACCCGCATTCCCAAAACTAAAATGGATATCAGCGGCCTTGTTACTATTCCCTCTCACAAGCTCAGTGCAGATAAATGAGCTATCAGCTCATACCCGCATTCCCAAAACTAAGATTTTGCGCAGATGTGTTGATACTCCAAACAAACATCAGAAGAATAATACTTCAAAATTTAAAAAAACATAGACATGTCAATGAATCTTGTTCGTTTAGAAATCATAGGAAGGTTCTGACATCAATATAAGCAAACCATACGATAATTATTTCCTCTATTTTAGTTTCTTTGAAACACAAGTTTTATAACTAGACTATAATGATAAAAGACTAATGTAGCATGCAGAAAATCTTTACGAAAAAAGTTTACCAAGAAATGCATCATTTGGTACACCATTGTGTCCGACTAGTGCCTCAAAAAACGCAGTGTTTCTTTACTAGCTACTACATGATTGGGTTGGGTATCCGCAGTGGACCCATTTGCTATGTAGATGCTGATCAAACCTTGTTCAAGGCTCCATCTAGTCTCTAACAAATTTCGAAGAAATCATCCTGATGACAACAACAAAATGCAAAATGATAGAGAACGAATTCGAAGAGTGCAATTTGATTGAGCCCGTAGAGAAATCCTATTAGTTGGGGTCTTTTAGATATTTTAAGAGTTTTAGTTATTTGAGTCTTTTTGTTATTTGAATTTGAGTCATTTTAGAATTTCTCGTCTTAATCAGTTCCTAAGAGTCAAGTTGCAAGCCTATATAATAAATGCCACAAACCTCTTAGTTTTTTTAATGAAGAATTCAATGAAAAGTTAGATCTTAGATTAAACGAGTGCGGACGTCCTCTTCGGCGTCTTGGGAGGAGAACACACCTCTTTTTTCGTTCAATTATCTAGTTCTTGCTATTGTTTTCTCTATAAAATTGGTATCTTGTGTTAGTTCCTAACAAAGTAGTTGTTGGTACAAACTTCTAGTTTCTCCATAAAATTAAATTTTTTGCATTGGTATACGAAAGTGAGCTTGATTACCTGGGCAAGAAGTCCAAAGAATCTCTACGTGAGAGACGTGCAAGGCGTGCGAGTCGGGTGATCGAAAAAATTTCGAGATGTGGGATCCAAAAATTTATCAAATCCCTAATCTCCTTCTCTAAAATTCCCACAACATCCTTTCCCACTTCCGTCCTGCATCAAATTGGTACCGGAGCATAGCCTGGTTTGTTTTCTTGCTTTTCTTCTAATAGAAAAAGAGAACAAATTTTTGAAAACAAAAAAGAGAAGAAAACGAAAAAACAAAGAGATTAAAAAATATAGAAAAACAAATTTTTGAAAAGAAAAAAATCGGAAAAAAAAACCAAAAAAGGGAAAAAAGTCCGTATGAGAGAAAAGAGAGAACAAAAAAAACCATAACCTTAATTTCTTCTGCCACCAACTACTTCCGCCTAACCCTATCTCCCACCGACTATTACCGCCACCACCGCTTGCAGCAACCCCTGCGACAGCTGCCACTGCCAGTGCCTCAAGGTTCCAGCACAGTCACCGACTCCACTTGGTCACCACGTCATCGTCATCGGTGTGCACAACACCCAAACCTGCTGCAAACCACGCACCTCAGCCTTCGTCCACGCATGTCTATGCGACCCCTATATCACAAACCCGAGCCGCTGCCACTTCTGTACACGCCGACGGATGCCGACATTCCACGACAATCGATGGTCCTTCCCGGTGACCCACACGACTTCGCCAACTCCAGTAGCATCCAGATCCACTCGTCGCAGTTCCCATCTCTCATCAAAACCACTGCATCTTACCTCTATTGTTCGCCGACACCGAGCAAAGGAACCGACCCCACCAGAAGCTAGATCACCCTCAGGCGAACACACAAGACGAAGGAGACGGCGAAATGCCACCGTTTCGTTGACAAAAACGCTGTCGGTGTTACCACACTGACCACTGCTACAGTAATGGCTTGATCAAGCCAATCCCTATGCGGAGCCAAGCCGAAGCCGCGAGCCGAGCTTGAACCGTTAATCGATGACCGCGCTGTTGACCCGTTGATAGAAGCCACTGCTCAACGGTGCAACTTGTCGATTTTCAGGGGATTTTCAATGTATTTCAGCTGTATTTCATCCGTATTTAAACCATATTTTTAACGTATTTTGGTGATTTCTTGAGCTTTTTGCACGAAAATTTTCGACTCTGATCGTCTGTATTAAAACTCTACAAGTTTTAGAGGTCTTGTATGATACAACAAATCTGATTTGTACTCCATGTAGTCACTAATGTAGTCACTAATCTGATCAAATCCTCATTGTTAAATTCCAAAAAATTCATTTATGTTTAGATTAGTCGATATTATTGGAATTGTACATTTTTCTAGTCTGATCTGTGTGCTGTATTAGCATATTTATGATTGCATTTTATCATATAGATTTGGACCTTAGGATTTTTATTTTATTTGCATAATTAGCGCATGCATTTTGTTAGTATTTAGGGTCTTATATCTGCATCTATGTGATTGGTTGGCATTGCATGCTATTGCGTAGTGAGATAACCCTCGGGTCAGACATGCATGATAATGCTATTCAGAAGCTAAAAATCAGCTCTAAATATATACTAGAACTAAAAGCAGATCTAGAAATAAAAGCCGTATAAATCGAACAAAAGTCGACTAGAAGTCCTAGGAAAATATTTACCACATACCAATAGAAAACGCCTACTAGAAAAAATAAACGACCTACGTCAAGGAATCATGACCGTTGAGGAGCACATGACTAAGTTCAACAATTTGTTTTTTAAGAGTGAAATACAAGAAGATCCCCCATCTATCCTCGCTTGGTTTCGTTCTAAATTAAAAAAGACATTAGGCTGAGATGCTATGTAGACAATGTTTAGCAAGTATATAAGCTAGCCTTAAATTTGGAAACCATGAAAGCCCCCATAAGCAGTAAACCTACTTTTAAAGCTGGAAAGCAACTTAAGCGGTCAGGTGATAATATGACTAAACATGAAACTAATACCGCTAAAGAGATAAAAGAAAACGCTAAGGTTGACCAACCGCCGTCGCCACCACCAATACCTCATCAATCCCATTTCATTAGAGCTAGGCTGTGAATTAAAAAAAGACATTAGGCTGAGATGCTACTCTGTAGACAATGTGCAGCAAGTATATAAGATAGCCTTAAATTTAGAAACCATGAAAGCCCCCATAAGCAGTAAACTTACTTTTAAAGCTGGAAAGCAACTTAAGCGGTCAGGTGATAATATGACTAAACCTGAAACTAATACCGCTAAAGAGATAAAAGAAAAGGCTAAGGTTGAACAACCGCCACCGCCACCAATACCTCATCAATCCCATTTCATTAGAGCTAGGCTGTGACTTGGTTCCTAGTACATTTTATAAGCATTTTGCATCTAATTTTGAGTGCTTCGCATCTCGAGATGAATGAAACTCTTGCAATTAACAATGAACAAGTCTGCTAGCGAATCAAAGAGAAATTTGGAAGAATTTACAGTTATAGATGACGAGAGGATTCAAGTTTGCCTAGAGAGGTTTGAACTAGAATCAACGAAGAAGCTTTGCATGCATCATATAGGTTCTCGACAAGCTTTCTAAGTAATAATCCTGATGTGGCTGAGTCGAGTATTTCACAGAAGCCTGAGGATATTGAGCATATTGAATTTGTTATTCCAGATTCTTCACATCCTACAAACAAGCAAGTTTCACATGACTTTTCTCTTTTGCTATTTGGGAGAATTTCATAGAAGATGTTCATCTACTGATCCAGATCTTATTATACTTCAAAGTTCACGAACGCATCTTCTCCAGCTCCAAGGGACTACTGATTTCTATCTAGCTATGATATTCTTATCGCCGTTTATCATGTGGTGAAATTTTTAAGCCGTGAAGAATGATAGAGATCGAATTCGGGGGAGGAGTTCAATTTGAAAGTCTTTTATTTATTTGACATAGTTTGAGTCCTTAGAGAATTCCTAGGTTTTTTGTTATTTTAAGAGTTTTAGTTATTTTATTCTTTTTGTTATTTGAGTTTGAATTCTAGAATTTATAGTCCTAATAAATTTCAGAGAGTCAATTTGTAAAAGCCTATATAACGGCCACAAACTTTTTGGTTTTTTAATGAAGAATTCAATGAAATTAGTTTTTGGTGCAAACTTTTAGTTTCTTCATAAAATTAAATATTTTGCATTGTTGTGCGAGAGTGTCTGGGCGAGAAGTCCAAAGAATCTCCACACGCGAAGCATGCAAGTCGGTGATCGAAAGATTTCCGGTGTGCGAGATCTGAAAATTTATCAAATCCCTAATTTACTTGTTCTCCAAATTCACACCACATCCATTCTCGCTTCCGTCCTGCGTCATAAAACAAGGGGTTGGTTTTGCGTAAAACTCTTACTATACTAGTGAACTCGGCTGCACAATAAGCAAACGACATCTTGGATTCAAAATAGAGCACACAACACTTCCAAATGAAAAGTTGAATGAGATAAGGTATGGTGTGCATGCATGGTGTATGCATGTGCATAAAAGATGCAGATAACCACATTCACAAATTGTAATAAGCATGATGCATGTTCAACAAACTTTCAGGTAACTTAGAGCAGACAAGAGATCCAGTGGGAAAAGCTGAATATGGTAAAAGGAACAAATGTACAAGTTAATTGAAGAGCTTTGGCAATAACTTATTGTAAAAAGATAAATATCCAATGTTTCTTTTGTCTTCGTAAATACCATGTCATCTTGCAACACGGCATTTACTCAATGAAATACATGATAAGTTGGTGAACAAGGAGCAAACTTACAATAACAGTTGTCACGGTCACCTTCACCTCCCCCTTATGTGCCAGGGTCAACTCAACAAATCTCTTTGCAATTTTCTCTATATACTTCAGCCTCCCATTATCAGCCAACACAGCTTTTTTACATGCATATAAAAATATAATGGTTAGACCACTGAAAAAAAGAAACTGAGTCCGCACTCTTGAGCTTAATTTAAAAAGTTCAAACCCAATTTCAATAAGCCGGTTAGGGGGAGAGAATACACAAGAATATAAATACGGCTGTAAAAAGGACTCGTGTCCATCAGAAAGGTTTTTTTTAAAAAAAAAACTTAAAGAAAATGGGCCGGGGTGGATAAGGAAAATCTCAGCCTACCAAATGAATGAGGATTGAAGCATAAAGGAGTCAATCAGGTCCCTGTTACGAGTGTCACTCCCACTCACACAAGCCAAAAGGAACTTAAAACATCAGTTTTCCATTGCCTGGACTGAGAAACGATGATCAAGCAACTATCAACTTGCATAAGATACACAAGGTATATTCTTCACATATCACATTGTACATGCCACACTTATGAGGCAACTGTGGCAGAACATCAGTGATTTCTAAGAGCTTATAAAATCCGTTGTTATTATAGGTGAATCATTATCTCATGGTATACCCTACATATAATGTAGGCAGTTAGATGCAATTATAGTCCATATTTCTCTGTCAAAAGTACAAACAAAACAAGTAAAAGTGATGTGAAAAGGAGAAGTATAATGAAGGTTAGTGTTTTAAACATCATGTTAGATCACATCAAAAAAGAAAGAAGGAAAAAGGAAAAGGAAAAAAAGAATCAGAAGATCAGAACACTAATTCTTCAGTAACTGGAATTGGAAATGAAATCACGACACTATAAAATAGCATAAAATAAACTACAACACACATCATATAAGCTTCCCCGCATGATGTGCACGCTGCACTTTTTTAAAAAGGCAAGGGTCATTCCGTCATTGGTCTTAAAAGCATATACAACATTGATATTGTAGCCTAGGTTATGATCACACTCATGATAACATATTATTGCTTTAACATGACCTAGGTTATGTCCCCATTGAAAAATTGGCCTCCCTCCCATGGTCCAACTTATTAACCACTTCAAGGTATATCATCCCTGGATCATGATCTTGTGTGTTGTACCCTTTCTATAATAGTATCCTTTGAACATGAACATGCTTGTTCAACCTTTCAAATTATCACAGTATCCCGCCCTCTTCTTCATAAGATAGTTTCCTAAATATTGCTCTCATTTACACTTATTAAAGCATTCCTGCGTACAACATTCAATGATCTTACATATTATTATTATTTTCATGTTACCAACTGTCCCCGACCGCTCTTTCTTCTCACCAGTACACATCTCATTTTATAACTGGAAGTTCCAATACACATTTCCTGTATAAAAACAGAAAAAATTAGAGACATACTTCGTCATGTGCACAAGCAAACAGAAGCAGATATTCATGACGGGATCCAATATTTACCCAATTATTTGCCAAGCAATCTACTAGGCCACAATACGAGAACGACTAAAACTACCGGTGGTGATAACAATAAACTAACACATATCTTATTAATACACAATAACTATAATTTTGTTCCCAAATAGTCATATGGTCTTTCCACAAGTTTCAGCTTTTAAGTTTTGCAATGCTAACATAATAAAATTGGGAATCATGGCAGCACATTCCCAGAATGTGCTGCCCAGAGAGATGCAAGGGAACATGACCCGCCAAAAGGGGAAATTTGAGGGGTTGTTTCCCTTCCTAGGAAGTGCAATAATGAGTTGTCAGCTCATTCCCGTTATTTTACTAGAAATAACATCATTTACTTTTAAACATAACATGACTTCATTTAAAATACAATGATAGGATTACATAGATGGAAGGTTGGGATCGGATATTTCCATTAGACAAGAGGACAAGAAATTACACGTTGA
This sequence comes from Scilla litardierei, assembly GCA_030789695.1. NCBI lineage: Eukaryota > Viridiplantae > Streptophyta > Magnoliopsida > Asparagales > Asparagaceae > Scilla > Scilla litardierei. Next base: position 70,223,245 of record CM061141.1, read on the forward strand.
AGTAGTGTTAAGAGTCGCAAATTAAGTTTGCATATGAATCGATAGAATTTGGAGGGAGTTTTGATGCATCTTTCTTTAAACCCGATAACCAATGAAATGAATGCCCTTTGGAAAGAGTTTGGTAAAGAACAATGATAAGCTTATTTCTACTACTAAATGCAAAACTAAGCAGGTTTTCAATTTGACAACATTTGTCACTAGCGTTCTCCCTTAAATTTCTTTTTTGTTTTACTGCTTTATAAACCCAATGACAAAATTGCATATACTTAATGAGCTTGTAATAATTAAAATTTTCAGTTATTAGACTCTCAACTCTTAATGAAAAGCTAAGACACATCCAACATTCACCAATCATTATGCAATTTTCCCAATTGCATGCGCTTTTGTACATGCTAAGAGATATAGTTTTATTAACTAAAAGTATCTTGCACTGCGTATTTGTGGCACTAGCGTATAAAACAATACTCAGTACAAAATCAAGTAGCAGGTCTGTAATATGGTATAACTTTCTAATAATTTGCAAACAATTTTAAGGAATCATAGTATCAATGAAATTTGAAAATTTCTAGAAACGTAATAACCAAAACTAGTCCAGACAATAATACACGTGATTATCAGTGATGTTGAGGCTTAGTAGGACATCATTGTATCTTCAAAGGTTACGGGGTTGGGATATGAGTACAATAAGTCCCACACAGACTACAACACATTGCATATGACACAATGGAGGGCTATCTACAGTATTGTATATCTCTAATGTTCTAAGAGAGACTACGTTCGTGGGCATATTCAGTTTAGACTCAACCAAATCATTGTATAGGGGTTGGGATATGAGGATGTCCCACCCAGAATCAACACCTAGCATAGGACAAAGGAGGGCTATTTAATATATCTCTAATGTTCAGACTACATTCGTGGGCGTTTAGACTCAACCAATGACAACCATGCCAAACACAATTTTAAGGAATCATGAAAATTTCTAGAAACGTAACCAAAACTAGTCCATACACGTGATTATCAGTGTTGAGGCTTAGTAGGACATCATTGTATCTTCAAAGGTTACGGGGTTGGGATATGAGTACAATAAGTCCCACAGACTACAACACATTGATGACACAATGGAGGGCTCTACAGTATTGTATATTAAGAGAGACTACGTTCGTGGGCATATTCAGTTTAGACTCAACCAAATCATTGTATCTTCAAAGGTTAGGGGTTGGGATACGAGTATCTTCAAAGGTTAGGGGTTGGGATATGAGTACGATGTCCCACCCAGAATACAACACCTAGCATAGGACACAAAGGAGGGCTATTTACAGTATTATATATCTCTAATGTTCTAAGAGAGACTACATTCGTGGGCATATTCAGTTTAGACTCAACCAATAGTCCATCAACCCTTCGCCACCCCCAAAAACAAAAAACAAAACAAAACAAAGACAACCATGCCAAAAATGGCTAAATGAACCAAACTAGTGATGGAGATCGAATTCGAGGAGTCTTTTATTTTATATGTGATGGAGTTTGAGTCCTTGAAAATTTCTATTTTCAAGTTAGTATGAGTCTTTTTGTTATTCGAGTCTTTTATTTTTTTAAAGTCTTTTTGAGAGTTCGAGTTATTTTAGAACTTCTAGTCCTATTCAGTTTTGGGAGTCAAATTGGATTGAGTGTCAAGTTGAAAGCCTATTTAAAAGCAATAAACTTATTTCTTTTTTGGTAGAGTAAAGACGAATAGAAATTATGTTGTAAACTTTTAGTATCTCCATAAAATTAAATCTTTTGCATTGGTTTGTGAGAGTGGGCTTGGTTGTCCAGGCGAGAGGTGTGAAAAATCTATATGTGCGAAGCATGCAATTCAATGATCATAAGATTGTAGCACGAGATCCAAAAAGTTATCAATTTCTGTGTTTTCTTCTTCTTCAAATCTTGGCATATCTCCCCTTTCGCTTCCGTCCTGCATCAAATTAGGATCAGAGCAAACTTGGTTGTTTTTTCTAGTTTTTCATCTCTTTTTCCTCCAACAAAAAAAGTGAGATAAAAAAGAAATTAAAAACATAGAGAAGAAAAAATCACAAAAAAAGAGAGTTTTAAAAAAAACAGAGAAAAAAAATTGAACAGATGAGAAAGGAAGAACAAAAAAGAGAAAAAAAATTACTATCAAAACCCTAACTTCAAGTACCCAGCCACCACCGCCGGTGCTGCCTCAAGAGGCTCCTACGACCACAACTGTCACCCTCCAACACTTCCACCACCCTCGCAACTTCTTCTGCAACCAAGATCAACCTCTGCCGTTGCCCCCCAAGTTTCCTCTACCAAAATCCATTGCCGCCGCTTCAAGATGTCGCCACGACCCTTGCCGTCACACCATGAAGCCCCGACCCCTCCGACGACACCAGCCTCAATCAACGACAGCGTGCCCCCGTTCAAAATTTGTGGAATCGTCACTTTCAACCCCTTCAAAGTTCGCCAATGCCGGCCGAAAAATCCGGCATCACCAATAGAACCTCCCAACTCCAGGTGACACTACAGTAAGGAGGAGGTGAACAACCGTCAGATCCGTTGGAAAACACGATCTGCGTCAATTGCGCCAACCCAGCTACAGTGTCAGCTCGGTCGAGCTGACTCGACAACATGTCGAGCCAACACACCGAGCCCGGCGAACTGGCACATCGACACTATTCATCGGCTCGCCCCCAAGTTGCCAGAGCCGGCTCAAGCTAATTGAGCGGAGCCGACCAAGAGTTGTTGACCCGCTGATCGAACCCCAGCTTAACGGAATGCCTTGTGATTTTTTTTGAATTTTCAATCAAATTTCAACTAATTTTTGTGATTTCTCAAGCTTTTCGCGTGAAATTTTGACCCTGATCGTCTGGATTAAAGCTCTACAAGTTCTAAATGCCTAGCGTGATATTACAAAACTGATCTGCACTCCAAGTAAACTTTAATCTCATCAAATCCTAAATTGTTAAATTTCAAAAAAATAAATTCAGATAAGTCAATATCATTGGTATGGCCAATTTTTTAATCTCGATTTGTGCACTGCATTAGCATATTTAAGGTTGCATTCTGCCATATAGATTTAGACCTTAGAATTTTTATTTTATTTACATAATTAGTGCACATATTTAGTTGGTACTTTAGGGTCTTCCATCTGCATTTGTATGATTGGTTGGCATAGCATGTTAGTGCATAATGGTAAAACCATATGATCAGACATGGATCATAATGCAATTCAAATGCTAAAAATCAACTCCAAAAAATATATCTAGAACTAAAAGCCGACATAAATCGAATAGAAGATTGTCTAAAAACCATAGAAAATAAATTGACCAAAGAACAAAATTTTGAGAATGACGCACATAGTACATTTGATTAGATACCTAACATGATCAGAAATGAAAAACAATCGAATTAATAGGAGAGATGTGAACATTGAAGGTAACTTTGGTCGAGATAATATTGCAGATGGATTAAAGTAGATGCTTTCAATTTTGATGGAAATTATAATCCTCGGACCTTTTTAGATTGGTTAGCAGAGATGGAGCATTTGTTTGAGTGGTATCAATCAAACGAGCGAAAGGTCCAATTTGCTAATATAAAACTGGTAGGATCTATCAAAATTTTCTGAACATTTATAGGAAGACAATGAGAGTGTCTAAAACCTATACAGAATTGAAATGAGATGAATATCAAGTTCAAAAAAATATTTGACTCCTATTTATAAAGATCGCCTATTAGAAAAACTGAACGACATATGTCAAGAGAGCATGACTGTTGAGTAATACATCACTAAGTTCAATAACCTATTTGTTAAGAGTGAGCAACAAAAAGACCCACGATATACCATTGCTAGATTTTGTTTTGTATTGAGAACTTAAATTAGGAGTGAGATGCTTCCCCACAGCATAAACAATGTGCAACAAGCATTTAATCTAGCCTTAAATTTAGAAATCATAAGAGCCCACATAGACAAAAAGCATACTTTTAAAGCCGGAAAGCAATTTAAGTGGCCAAGTGACAGCAAGACTAAATCAGAAACTAATACTGTTAAAAAGATAAATGGAAATGCTAAGCTTGTAGAACCATCACAACAAAAATCAGAAGGGGTGCAATGTTTTAAATATCATGGCTTTGGTCATTTTGCTAGTCAATGCCCTAATAAAAATTTATGGATGGGTGAGATCAATAATAATGATGAAATTGAAGAAGAATACCCCCTGATGTTACTGATATTACAGATAATGCTGAAGATGATTCTGATGCACGATAAGACGTTATTAGGTGTCTAGTTACTACATCTAAGAGTGAGGTTGATTGACGAGGGACTAATGTTTTTTACCAACTTCAAAATTGGGGATAGATTTTTTAAAGTGATGATTGACGGAGTTAGTTATACCAATTTAGTTGCCAATCAGCTATTAAAAAGATGGTCCTAAAAGCCAAATCTCATCCACAACCTTATAAAATTACATGTGTTGATGATCAGTCACATTCTGTTACCTAATGTTGTTTAGTGTCTATCCAATTTTTAAGCTATCACGATGGCATTCGATGTGATGTCATATTTATGGATGCTTCACATATTTTGTTAGGCATGCCTTAGCTGTATGACTTAGATGTTGCACATTCTAGGAGATCCAATATATACACATTTATATTTAAAGAATAGAAAATTGCATTGGCTCATTGTAAACCCAAGAACATAATTGAAAATCAAAAGAATTGGTTAATCCTTAGAAAGCCACTAACTCGAATATCTCATCATAAGAGTCATTATTCCTACTGCATTCCATAAACATCTTGCATATGATTTGAATACCTTGCATATCGGGACTTATGAAATTTTTGTAATTAACAATGATACTCACAAGTTTGCTGCAGAATCAAAAAAATCAAGAGTTTGCAGTTATTGATGACAAGAGGATTCGAGTTTGCCAAACTAGAACCAATGTGGAGGCTTTGCGTGCATCATACATGTTCTCGATGAGCTTTACTGTGTGATAATCCTGATGTGACTGGGTAGTTTAATTCACAAAAGCTTAAGAAGCTTGAGCACGTCGAGTTTGTCACCCCAGATTCTCAACATGCTCCTAATAAAAAGATTCTATATGCGTTCCCCTCTTTTGCTTTTGAAAGAATTTTATAGAAGATATTCGTCTACAAATCTACATCCTATTATACTTCAAAGATCATAGACATGTCTTCTCCAGTAACAAAGGATTAATGAATTCTACTCGATTACGCTATGTTTATTGTCGTTCTCCGGGTGGTGAAGTTTTTAAGCAGAATAAAATGATCGAGATCGAATTTGAGAAGAAGTGTTTTATTTTATAAGTGATGGAGTTTGAGTTCTTGAAAAATTCTAGTTAGTTAGAGTCTTTGTATTATTTGAGCCTTTTATTTTTAGTCTTTTTGTGAGTTTTAGTTATTTTAAAAGTTATAATCTGATTCGGTTTTGAGGGCCGGGTTAGATTGGGAGTCAAATTGTAAGCCTATTTAAAGACCACAAACTTATTTCTTTTTTGATGGAATATCAATGAATAAAATTTTTAATGTAAACTTGGTTGCATGAGCAAGAGGTCCGAAAAATCTCTATGTGCAAGGCATGCGAATCGGTGATTGTAAGATTTGCAAGATCCGAACAGTTAATCAATTTTCATGTTTTCTTCTAATCCAAATTCCCACCAACTCCCTTTCCGCTTACGTCCTGCGTCAACTAGTCTACAATATTAGCTTACTATCCTTTCTGATCTAAAACTGCTGACAGAATTTGAATACTGCGAACTGCGAAACTGTTCTGCTACATGGGATTTTAGTTGGCACCATCAATTACCAATTAGTAAAGGATACACTTACCTCCCCAATTTGAGTGATGCTGAAAATATATGCTACATATCAAAGAAATGAAAAATGATAAACTGATGAATTAAAATGTGCAGACTCAACGAAAGCAATGCAGAATAGGAAAATGCTTAGATGAGCCTGCAGCTAGCAAAGCAGGATACAGCAAGAAAACGGATCAGGAAATATCCACATCAGGTAAAAGACAACAGAAAAGGATCTACTTGAAATTTCATCAGATGAATTCTAAAAATTACTGAAGTCAATATTCAGATATTTCTTTTATGAAAATATAAATGAATGTCAAAATAGGTTTCAGAAGACTTAGTTAAGAATGCATTTTTTACATCTTTTTTAAAAGGGAGTTCCAAATGCAGATATATCAAAAAGTACTGTCTTGAATAAAATGGAGATTTCTTGACTATAGTCAGGCCTACTTCCCAGTGTAACAAGCGTGCTAGTACTGGAAATCCATGCTTTTGTTTATAATTAAGCATTTAACATGTAACTAGCCGTCCTTAAAAATAAAATCTGTTAAAATGGGTCGTGTAACCTCAAATTTCTGGGCTGTTGTAAATTTAGATACAATTATATTGTAAATTCCAGTATCTTCACTAGCGCATGAATAGGGCATGAATTAGAAGGAAGAAAAAAATTCAACAGAAAATAATAAGTGTCATACCCAAAAAATTCTTAGTAACATCTGTAAAACCAGCTTCACCGAATATTGCGTTTATGGCCTTTACCCTAGTCGCCCTAGGGACAGACAAATCCTTGATGAATTGGGAGAACAAAGGACTCTTTTTGGAAGCCTTAACAATGTCAAGGATCTCACTTTCCACCTTGTCCAAAACATTGGCTTTGGTGGCTGCAATGAACAGAGCGGAAGCATAATTTCCCGAACCTCCAAACAACTTCAAAGGCACCTGCAATGCATAGATAACAAAAATAAACACTGTCTGCAATATCAACATATTGCAATATGTATACGATGCATAAGATGGCTGATACCTGCAGCAAAAAGATCTTGTCAACAAAGAAAGAGATAAAATACATTCATCGCAAAAACATTGAAAGACATACTTGTAACTTTTAAAGTGATATACTAGTGATTAAAGTGACACTCTACTAATTGAACCTAGGTTGACATTGAGGCTTAGTCTCCCAACCCCGGTTTTTAAAAGGTCTTAAAGCAAAACCCTAAGACATATTTGGCAACAGTGTTTTTGAAACAGAGGTTTTACCTAAATGTTGAGGTTTGAGTGATTACAACCCTAAGTTTGTGAAAATAAATTAATTGATGTTTTATGATTACAAATCTAAGTTTGTGTAAATATAATCATAATGGATTTTTACAAACTACAGTTTCGTAGGCTTGGGGGCTCCAAACCTCAATTTCAGAAACCCTATTTTACCTTAAACATAAGTTTGGGACCCAAACTCCGTCAACCCCCAGTTTTCCGGAAACTAAACCATTTTGCCAAACAAGGCCTAAAAATTGGAAGCATATCTCGTTTGGCCATTGGAGTCAGCCAAACTCTGTGAAACCACAAAAAAAATGTGTTTGCGAAATATTTTGGAGTTGAAAATGTCTTTGAAACCAGAGTTGTGAAAGCTCTTCCAACTACATTGTTCGAGACTCCAAAATGACTGCATACAAACCTCAGTTTCCATTTAGCTCAAACAAAACGTCGGTTTGGGAAACTTGACTGACAAAGGAAGACCTCAGTCTTTCTCAATCATTATTTGATTTCCCGTTAAGCCCCTGAAGAAACGCTTCCTTTACATCCAGTCAGTCAGACTAAATTGGAGCTCACAATTCAAAGTTTCACATGTCTAATATACTAGATATAATTGAACCACAGATTGGAAGTTGAACGCATCAATTATCGTATTTCAACATCCGCTAAAAACAGATAAGTTTGGAATTAAAGAAAAAAAGCAGCAGTCTTCGTAAAAAAGGAAGCTCCTTTACCTTGACCTTCGCATCGCTAGCCTTCACCTGGGTCGAGAAATTCCTCGAGCCCTGCAACAACCCATATCGACCTAGAATCTTTCAGAAAGAGCGATAAACGAGAGAACACGAGGCAGAGCAAGGGTTTCAGCTGACCTCGGATTGGGGGAGGCTGGTGTTCGCAAAGACGCGAATGGGTGCAGCGGCGATCGCAGGGAGAGTGGATTCGGTTCGCATGATCCTCCTGAAGAGGGGGATCCCAGATCGGAGGCGCGACGAGATGGCCATCGGCAAAACCCTAGCTTTTTTTTTGGTTCTCCGATCGAGGCGAGAGAGATGAGAGGCAATGAGGCCGAAACAGACGAAGGATGGTAAGGGCAATGTCGTCTTTTGAGCTCAGTATTTGGGCCCTTGTTAAGAATAAAGATTTAAGCTTAGGCCATTGGGCCAAACTAGGGCTGAAATTGGGCTGACTTCCTGGGCTAATTGGCACTCAAGCGAAGAATTTTATGCCCATGCCACCAATAATCAATTGTTGTTGTGAATCAAGAGAATGAGTAACAATGACACAAACCCATGGTTCTCTATTTATTCATAATAGTAGAATGCCAATGGACTTGGGATACCAAAGTTCCATATTAGTAAGCTTGATGGGGAGTAATGGAGGATAAAGATGAGGGGAGGCCAAAGGCATCCATCATTCATAACACTCCCCCTTATCCATTCATTACTTTGGTCTTAACGTATAAAGCTAATAGGATGGATACTTCTGGATCCAGAGTTGTCGAATTCTGGATCCAGAGTAGTCGTGTTTGCCTCGTTAAAACCTTAGCTGTGGAAAACCCAATGGGAAAAACCAACAGCTTAAGGAAAAAGAATGCAACCCACATGTTACTTCCACTGATCCGTACAAGCCTTATGCTTGTAGGTCTTTCAACGTTCATTAGAGGTGGACACTTCAGGGTCCAGATGTAAATGAGGTTGACTCATTAAAACATTTGGCTATGGAAACCCCAATGGAAAAACCCATAGCTAAGGGAAAAAGAGTACAACTCTACTATCAACTACCCCTGATCTGCACAAGCTTCAGGCTTGCAGATCTCCTATGTATCTATACAATCATTTCCTATTCGTCTATACATCCATCATGTTCTGAAAGAAAATACAATCATCACTCATCTATACAAGTTTCACTCATATCTAGCAGCTACTGGAAAACAGTGGCGCTCAGGAGTGATACGCTCTTCAAAGTTTGGTAGATGACTACACGTATATATTCTTTTACTCAGTCTACACCGTGTCTGCAAGGTACTGCTGGACCTGGATGAGCGTATCCTAGATATGCTTTTTGGATGATGAGCTTCTCAGAAGATGTAGACGTTTAGAGGATGATGCGTGGATCTTTAGGAGGTGGCCGGCCATTTGTGCTTAGTCATCGCAATGGTCTGTAAACCTGCATATGCAATATTTATTCTTTGGATGCTGATCCTTGACCTTTGGAAGTTGTGGAGAAGCAGCTTATCCTTGGTCCAGTGGTGCTCTCCAGGCAGCATTGTATCTGGCTAACAGCTTTACTGTATACGTTCTATTAGAGACACGTGCAGTTGGCCAGATAAAGGCGTGTAACTAGTACACTAGAGCTATGTTCGTTAGGACCTAGGATGTCCTCCCCCTCTTCCAGCGACTGGAAGGCGTCATAAATAAGCATCCATTTTTAATAGATTGCAAATGGACATTTTTCTTCATAAACTCCTGGTGTATGAAGACTATGATAGGTATAAAAGGATTCCACCACAAATGTGTTTAATCTGTAAGCCGAGACAATACCTTGTTTTGTCTAGGTGTTTCATTTCGAAGGTATGCTTAAGGCTATCAGATATATCAATGGTCTCTGCAGGAGATCATATTAGTTTTAAGTCGTCCACATAAACGGCGACTAATACAAATCATGTCCCTATTCTTTTGTAAAGATACATGGGCAGATTTCATTATTAGGGAATCCTTGTTCAGCAAGGAATTTGCTAAATCTGTTATACCACATTTTTCGAGATCGCGTAAGATCATATAATGGTCTTTGAAGCCTTTATAGAGGAGACGTTCATACGTCTCTCTTTCATCTCTGGGGGTAGAGTATACCCTTCTGGAAGTTTCATATAGATCTCTATATCTATATAGCCGTATAATAGATATGCAGTCACATCGTCCATGAGCTGCATTTCTTGGCTTTTTCAGAGACGTTTAGGCTTAGTATGAAATAGGAAAATGATCACATTTCCTTCAATTCTTATTCTTATGAAAACCCAACTTATATTCTACAGGTTTTACACATTCCGGTGTATGGACTACTGGTCCAAAGACTTTGCTTTTCAAGAGTGAGGCCAGCTCTACTCTTATTACCTCTCCCACTTTGGCCAATCTCTGCGTTTATGCTATAGAAAAGTGGGTTGATATCATCGTCGTATTCAGCGACGTGAACGGCAATAGCGAAAACAAAATCATCGTCGTCGACTGTGCTATATCTGTCCAGTACCTCTCCAATACGTACATTATACAATGATTTTTCTCCTATCGTTTCCTCTGCAGGGGAAATCAGGAGGGGAGATGTCGATGGTCTGAGCTCAGCATCATGTGGAGGGATTATTTAATATTTACATGAATCTTCCTCTTTCGAGGAACTTTATCTTTGAACCTGGCGGGTGTCCTCTTTTCAATTGAGGTACAGCCAATTCAGCTGCCAATGGATTGCATCCATCGTTGAGGATGTCAATCCTAGCTGCCGTGTTGGCAGCAGGGATGTGTGAACGAACAAGCTTATGGTTGTCCGTGAATTTATCCGCCAATTGATGTACATTAGTCTGAATGTGAAGGATCTTCTGGATCTTATCTTCACACAAAAATAGTATGCGGATCATAATGAGATTAGAACTTTTGTGTCTCATGATATGGTCTCAGAAGCTTCAGGCTTCTTTAGACTGCGTGCCTATTTTCATGAGACTTTGCGAAACCTAGGTTGCGAAAGATTCAATCTTATTCACCCACATTATCAGCTTTTGAGAAAGCTAGGTTGCGGGTGGACAAAAAGGCACACATAAGACCATCTAGTAGATGCATCTATCAGTACAATGAAGTACCGAAATGGGCCACTAGCAGGGTGAATATGCCCGCAAAGGTCACCATGTATTCTCTCAATGAAGTCAGGAGACACTAATCCCACTTTCAGGAGGGAAGGTCTCTCTATAAGTTTTCCCTTATGACAAAGGGGGGACAAGAAAACTCAACCTTTTGAAGAATCTTTAGGTTCTCTAAGGGATTCATTTGATGATGTGTCCATCATCGCTGATCCAGGATGACCAAGTCTCGTGTGCCAGAGTTGAAAATTCTGGCAATGAAAAACACTTCTGGTGCTCGGTCAAGTTGGCTTTTTTGTAGGATGAATATCTATAATGATAGGGACTCGATGGGGGTCCAACGAATCGTTTGTAGATGGTCTTCTGGCCATCCGTTTTGACGAGTTATATAATGATATTCACTGTTATTATCCATAGTTTCCAAGGTATGTTCGTTTTAAACGAAATATCCTTGAAACTTGGGAGATTCATGTATGATTAAGGAGAGAAATTTGCATCTTATAGTATCGTTGTATGTGGGAGCAATTTTAATACTTCACTAGTGCATCTAAGCACTGTCCATAATATATCACATTTCATTTATATATCAGAATGAATATAAAAGCTAAATATGCATTCATAAAGCTCCAAAAAGGAAATACAGATGAATAAAACTAGTATTTAAAATGCAAAGATAAAAAAGCAAATTAAGATAAGGCTCAATTGAGCAGATCATCATTCTTGAAGTCTTGTGCAGTGAACTTGGTCAAAGCTTGAATATCCGCCAGGTTTTTTTCCGGGGGAGGATTCAGGCTCGCCTGATACAGGTCCTGGGGGTGGAGAGGAATGCGACAGTTTCTGTACCAATGCCCAGTTTGCCACATCTATGGTATTTGTCCTCCCAGTTCTTATTTGAAATTTGCACTGGATCAATGTTCTTGTGCTTCCATGTGAAGTTTTTCTTCCATTGTTGTTATTGTTCTGGGGTGGTGCTCTTGCTGGCTTCACTTTAGCTTTCCATTTGTTCTTTCTAGCCATCTTCTTGTTTTTCCACTTCTGGGGAGAAACATGGTGGACTTCAGGGAGATGGGCAGCACCAGCAGGGCGCAGATTATGAGTGGCAAGTAGTAAGTCTCTATTCTGCTCTGTCCGAAGAAGGTAAGAGAGCAAATCAGAGAACTTCGTAAAGTTGCGTTCACGGTACTGTTGCATTAGGATTGCATCTTTCTCGTGGAAAGAGGTAAATGTTTTTCCAACATGCGATGCTCCGAGACTTCTTCACCACACAACTTCAGACGTGAGGTGATATTATGAAATGCTGAGTTGTACTCAGCAACAGACTTATAGTCCTGAAGACGGAGATTTTCCCACTCATAACTGGCACGTGGTAGTATGACATCAATTTGATGACGATAGCGTGCCTCAAGCGCTATCCACAACTCAAGAGTGTCTACCGTTAAGTATTAGGCCTTTAAGGTCCGTGTATCCTGATATAGATAATGTCTTTCGCCTTATCCATGTCGGACAACGGTAGTAGAACTGCTAGCTGGCTGAACCGCTGCAGGGGACTTGCTAGAAGTTGTCTCGGCCGCTGCGGGGGCCAAAATTGAGTGAATGAGTGTCATTGAACGCAAGTGAAACTTCAGGTCCACTCGCCAACTCAGGTAGTTCTTTATGCAATTGAATATAAATAAATTAATATTTACGAAAAATAAAATCACGCAAAGTAAATAAACAGTCATGTGGGGATCAGCTAGATACCCTTAGAAACAAAATGTCCAAAAATATTCGAATATAGTCCAAAAATGAAATACAAAAAGAAATGAAAAATACAACTTGGAAACCCAGTTTGAGTCCCAGCATAAAGCAGATTTCATCTCTGTCTTCAATTTGGCTGAGCTTTGATCATTAGCATTTTACATTATAACCTCACTACAAAATCTCTCAAAATAGAAAATGAAAGTGAGGAATATAAAAAGGTGTATCTAACTATGACCGATCCCAAACCACAAGACTGAATTATTTACAACATCCATGCAGTTTTATGTATGCTACAGGCAATATAAAAATCAACCACGAAAACACACAGGCATAATCAATACAATTATTCAACATCGCAGGCAATTTTATTGGATAAATATATTAAATTTACGTTAAAAAATTACTTGGACCACGGGGAAACGTCATTACCTGTTAGGTTAGGTAACTAACCTAATGACAGAGCAGTCTCAGGATCCTTGTAATTTATTAAAATGTAAATTAAATTTTTATCCAATTAAAAATAAGGCGATAAATAATGAATTACACATCAAATTCATTTAACAAATTCCTAATTTGCGCCAAATACCGCATAAAGAGTTAATAAAACTCAATATCCTCACCCTGTTTTACCCTGATTTTTCTGGATTTTTCCAGAATTTTTTCGGATTTTTTCCGCTTTTTCCAGAATTTTCTGGAATTTTCAGGGTTTTAATAGGGTATTTTCTGAATTTTAAATTAATTTAGCCTGCAGGCATGAGGCTCGCGGGCTGGCTACTGGCTGCAGGCCCGTTTGCCAAAAAAATACCCAATTATTTATTATAAATTTTGTTAATAACTGGGCTTCTGGCCCATCGGGGGAGGCCCATGCCTGGAGGGGGTGGCAGCCACGATCGGCATGACAGGCCCCCCTCGACAAGAGGGGGACAAATCAGGGGTGGCGCCCCCCTCAACAGGGAGGCGCGCAAGGGCAGGCCCCTCTCGACAGGGAGGGGGCAGCGGCCACCCCCGACAGGGGGTGGGGCGTTACGACGCAAAGGAGGCCCCCATCCTGATTTTTGATTCGTAGGAAAATTTTGCCCAATTTGGGAATTTTGCCCAAATTTAAGCAATTAGTTCGTTGCTGCTCAATTGGAAAAATTGTTTGGCTTTCATTTGGGCTTGGCTTTCAAATTCAATTTCAAATCCTGAGCTTGGCTTTCATTTCGTTTGGGCCAGTAGTCCCAGTTGTAATTTTTTTCCAATCTCATTAGTCTGCAAATTGAAATTGTAATTTAACCCTAAACTAAAAGTAAAATCTGGTGAAAAACGGGCTTTAGCGATACAGGATGCCCCCTTATAATATTTTACCATTGTTGTGCCTTTTTAACTAAAAGTATATCAATAATGTTTATAATGTTTTAAACATTATTATGATATACAAGCATGACGATGGATACTAGGTTACTTGAATACATATCGAGATTATTTACAAAATATAATAACAAGATGAAAAGTTCACAGAACTTGTGTTCTAAAAATTTCTTGATCAAATTAGAACACTGGCTCCTAAATCAATATACATGATGTCGTACAGCACAGCTAAATTATAGGGTATATATACTGCTTCATCAGATGATCCACCCCAGTTGTGGTTTTCCCCAATTTCAATTTCAATATCAAATGGGGGGATGCTGTCCAATTTTCCACAATTTTGCAATCGGAGGAAAAATTGTGTTTAAAATTGTTTAATAAGTAAATCTGTTTGTTTAAAATTTGTTTTTCTTGTATATAGTGCTAAAAAATTAGCTATATATATCTTAGAAAAACATAAACACGGATTTATCATGCGCATGTTAAAATATTGATCTAGTGGAAAAATAATTTTACCTCTAGATACGATAGATCTAGCGACGATCGTCAGAAAAAAATTAGAATGAATCCCCTACTTCTGATGCCCCGTGGAAAACGCCATAACGATTCGTTGCAACAAAAGATTCCAACACGCAACGATGATAATTTGAGGGGATTATTAGGAGAAGCTCGAGAAAATTGAGAGCTATCGTGCTTATAACGTGTTGTGAATCAAGAGAATGAGTACCATGTCACAAAGCCATGGTTCTCTATTTATTCATAATAGTAGAATGCCAAGGGACTTGGGATACCAAAGGTCCCCATTAGTAAGCTTGATGGGGAGTAATGGGGGGATAAAGATGAGGGGAGGCCAAAAGCATTCCTCATCCATAACAATTGTATTATTAATAATGATGAAAAAATTGTTTTTTGTTATGAATAGGACACATTGGGCCTATTGGAGATCCACCCACATGAGTAACCAATATGAATACTATATAAAGGAGGCTAATGGTTTCCTAGCCTCAACCTTCTCCAAACCTGTTTCTCCTTCATAACACGTTATCAGCACGAGCACGCTCAATGGAAGAAGCGACGGTTCGTGAGAGGAAGGCGCCCGGCGGAAGCTCCATCAATTTTTTTCGCGACGTAAGGCTTCGCGAGACGATGCATAGTTTCTTTTCGGGCATCCCTCATCAAACTTCGCTAGATCTGGTGGTCAGATTTAGTGGGTAAGCCTAAACGTTTTTTTCTAGATCTGATAACATATTAAAAATTCAATTTTTTATGTGATCTAGAATAAAATAGATGATTGTTTATGCATGGATCCAACTTATTAGATCAAAAACTTAATTGTTTATATGCAAAACTGATTAAAATTTTAATTTTTATGCAATCCATCTGTTATTTGGTAGATTTTATTAGATCTTTTTGCGCAAAACCTTGTTCATGATGTCCCATAATTTATAAATCAAAATCTGATAAACCCATGAACGGCCTGAAGCCGATAGCCCCTCACCGCCAAAGATCCGACAGATTCGGCGTAAAATCGGGCCAAAATTCCGGTAGAAAAGAACAAATCCGACAGAAAAAAGCCTGTCGCGCATCCGAGGCGATGGTGTAAACTGCCGCACCCAGACGGCTCGGCGGCCACGCCCAAACGGCACAGCCACCAACCGCGCCTGCCGGGGCGGCGGTCGCGCCATGCAGCGCGGCCTGCGGCCGTCGGCCGCCGCCGACGGCTGGAGAGGGCCAGCCGCCAGTGGCGGCTGCCCCTCCCCAAACCCTAACCCAAAATTAGGGTCAGCGTTAGGGGAAGCCCATTTTGGGCTGTTGGGCTAAAAGCCCAACTAAAAAATAAAAATAAATAAAAATAAAATAAATCTGAAATTAAATTGTTTTGGGCCTGAAGACCAAACAAAAATAATTCTCAGATTTTTACACTCATGGGCCTTTTCTTGGGCCAACAGCCCAATAAGAAAAAAATCAGATTAGGTGATTAATATTATGTTAAAACCCCTAATGGGCCTAAAGCCCATCAAATAAATACAAATGTATTAACATTAAAATTGTTTCCCCCATTTTTCTTGATGGGCTTGAAGCCCACACGGAAATATAATTAAAATTTAAATTGATTTTAACTTGTTTAGTGGGCTTAGCCCATAGATTTTCTTGAAAATCAATAAACAAGTATCCTAACGGGCTTGAAGCCTGTGGACATAAATTAATTTATTTTTCTCTTATTTTGTTGGGCCTGCAGCCCACAAAAAGTGTAAAAATATACACAAATAAAGAGGAAATATGCTTAACGGGCCCGAAGCCCGCTGGCATAATATTATTAATTTCTGAAATCTTTATAAAATATATATTTTTAATATATATTAAATTCAGAAATTACCGAATAAATCCCAGAAAAGTCCAGAAAAATCCTAAATATTTGGGGAAAATTCTGGAAAATTCCTGAAACATCAGGAAAGTAATTGGGAGAGGGGTTACAATAAATATTAATATTTTGGGGGATAAAACGTTATTTGTCGTTAACAATGAAGGACATGTCAGTTTAAATTTTTCTGAACATAATCAAATTGACACGGCGCATACCGCGGACGGCCAGTAGCCTCCGTCGCCACCACGTACCCATAAAATTTTCTTTTTTTGGGGTTAAATTTCCATGAAATTTTTTTGGTTATGCGTCATAAAAATCCAAGACATCTTATGAGCAACTAGATTATTGCACAATTGTTTTAATATTTTGTTTGCATGTTAAAACTTAGTCTATTTTCAAATATAACTGTTTTTCATGTCAATGCTCATACTAAGATTGAATATTATGGCACAAACAGATTAAATAATATTTCAACAATTTCAAATATCATACCTTTGTTGAAAATTGAACCTGAAGTTCAAATCATATTAAATGTCAAAACAAAACAAATACGATGGATTATGCGAAAATTATAACTGCTATCTTTATAAAATATGCACACTTCGCGGTAAATAGATCTATAAGATCTTTGATCTATATAATCCTATATGGACATCAGAAGTTTTCCATTATACCGCTAAACTCTTTAAAAGAGTACTCTCCTTTATTTTTACAAGGAAAGATTTTTTAATCTAGCCTTGAATATAAGCATACGCCTGAAGTCGTAGCTTAATAAATAAGTGAGAAATATATTACACACCCACGTATTTGTTCCCTTTGAGCATGATGAACTATCCACATAAAATTTGAACGACTCAAGAAAATGGCCTGAAGCCATACTCAAGCATTCAAATAGACTTTTAAAAGTCTCTAATTAATTAGAAAAGTAGAAGTATAAAATAATTTACTCAAGCTCCTGCCTATGTCTTCTTAGTAAGACTAATTTTCATTGTCATTTACAAATAAGGAAAATTGAAATCAGGGGAAGTTCAGGATCAAATATGACCTGAAATATAAAATAAGGGAAAATATTACATACCTCGAAATGGAGTAGGAAATGGCAAACTAAGATCAGAACTAGAAGCTCTGATAAGTACTTATAATGCTTTCGCTAAATGAAAAGTAATTAGTTTATGCCATTGAAATATATATACATTGCTAGTCTAAACCGACGAAAGTCGACCTACTTATTGTATAATTAGCCACTCCTAGAGGACAAATAAATTTTATAAACACAATTTTTAATCTGTTGCTATAACGTATTTCTTAATGAGTTTAAGTGTTTATATATACTTTTAAAAAATATTTTACAGTATAAGTCATTTAGAAAATCTTTTCTGTGACTTCTGTTTTTTAAAATTCAGGACTTTTTAAGCCCGAATACTCTAAAAAGAGGATGTCTATTACTCTCAAACTAAATAAAGCCTGAAGCTTTGTCCCAAAATAAATTCAAAAGGAGGAAAAATTGGAACACATGAAGTGTCCAAAATCGTCCAAGTCTTAACTTAGGAACGATAAATATGCTGCCCCGGATTGATGTTTGTTTAAGCAAATCCTATATATCTGAAGAAAACAATGTTTATTCAGATGGGTGCATTTTCTTTATCCCATATAAATGGGCAAAAAGATTATGAAATCATTTCCACTTCATATGGACATTGACCCTTATAACATCCTCAAAAATAAATTAGATGATATATTTACTATCATCATTATAGATAATGAAGACCTTTAGGTCTCTTGAGAGTATTTAAGGGATATAAATAGGCTTTGTCCACTCCCTTAATAGGACTGATGATGTACCTTTAGTGTACTCATCAATATATCCTCTAAAAATGGTCATTATCTAACTACATTTTTTTAAATGGTGGTAACATTGGATAAAAATGGGAAATCATAAATAATTATCAACAGTGGTTGCGTACACTCAGCTAAACACACCATTAGAACCTTTTTATATGAGCCTGATCAACTCCATATAAACATTTTCTAAGAATGGGTTTAGAGCACATCTTAAAGATGGTACGTCCGCAATGTTGTGTCCGTGTTCCTGAAGCAACACTACATAAACCGTTATGATGCCATAAAATGAATACATTCATCAGGACTAACCACCTTTGATGAATAGATTCCAAAATCTCGTATGAGTAAGGCATTAGTACACTTCTTATAGATTGTGTGTTGATGGTAATAAGGATCCTGAAGATCCTTCAATTCCTTTGTTGTTCAAATCATCTATGAGCCTAAAGCTCAAATTGACCATTTAAAAAGTAAATACATATAATCTGATTATAATCAGATTGACAATTTAAATATTGTCAAACTATCACATCCCTGCTGCAAATAATCCAGCAAGGATTGACATATATGCAATCCACTAGCAGCAGAAGTGGATGTCCTTAAGAGATGAGAGGACATATCACTAGGCTCCAAAGAGAGAAATCTACTCATGGAGACTAAAAAAGCAATACTACCACAGGAAAGTGAGCTCAAATCCAGAACCTTATTGCAACTTTGTTGCTAAGGACCCATTCTGGATCTGTCCATATCCTTTATCCGTCCCAGAACCTTCACTTCTTCAACGCGTCGTGAAGGAGACATTTCTGGGAGACATCAAATGATTATAGTACGCACGGGGTGAGTTTTGGGCAACAAATAACACATTTTGTCGACAAATTCTCTTATATTTCATTTTGCCAGTTAAATATAAAATATCGTTTCCACAACTCTGCTTTGCCTGAAGCAAACATAGAGATTTGGCCAAATTATAATAATGTGGAATGATGCAATAATAAGGTGAGCTGGACTCACTTATGAAATATGGGGTGTATGGACCTGAAGTCCTGATATCAAAATGATATCAAATCCTGTGGGATAACTGAGTATTGTAGGAGAATTATAATAAAATCGTTAGCTATAAGCATTTTAATTTGCTATAGCTTTAGAGGTATAAATCGCTCAAACCATGAAGTAATCAAGTAAGATGAGCTGAACTCACTTACAAGATGAATCTGATGCATCGATTGGTTTATGTCAAGGCGTAACCCAACGAATGACAAAAGGAGGGAATTTTTGGTTGATGTTGCTATTGAATGTGACAACATTACCTATATAAAATTTCTTCGACTGCATGTATAAAACTTTTCTTTACTTTCATTTTTTCTGGGACATATATTAAAAATATGATTAAAGGAAAGACAACCTAGACAGAGATCCTTAAAGGACTCATACTAAAAGGTTGTTGTTTGCACCTTTTAAAAACAATATTATTTTTAAGAGAGCAAATTAAAAGAATTGAGATTATTTAATAACTCAATAATATTATCGGATCTCCTGAAGAGAAAATACTGAAATATCTGTTAAAGCCTATACATCAAATATGATATGATATGATATGAAAGTCCTAGTTAGGTATAGATTCTTGGCTTACAGAATACAACACCCTGAAGAAGTAATATCATCATAAAGATGAACTATCATCCTGAAGATGACATTAATCATCCTGAAGATGAACTATCATCCTGAAGATGATATTAATCATCCTGAAGATGAACTATTATTAATCATCCCGAAGATGAAAACTTCATACAACAGTCGTTGATGAAGAAACATGAAAATAATTCTCCACTAAATACACCTATTTGGTTGTATGGATACACATTAAAAGGCCCATTTCCGTTAGCTGGAAGAGGGGAAGAATATACAAGGTCCAAAAGTACCTTAAGTGTCTTTGAAACACTCTTTTACCTGGTCAACTGCATGCGTCTCCTTTGAGCCTTAGCAGTATAGCTATTAGCCGGGTACAATACAGCGCCTGCAGCACACCACTAGACCAGAGATATATAGCTTCTACGCTATCTCCAAGGGTCGAGAAAAAATCCTCCACGTTAAATGTATTTGCATATTGGTTGGCTCCGAAATAGTGCTTCTCTCAAGCGCAAGAGTCCGTACAAGTAATATAATCTGGGAGTCCAGATGTTGAATCCTCGGGAGGAAATCTGTTGCAACCACAGCTCAAATCAAATAGAAATCCAACGTAGAGAAACTAACCACTTTAAATGATGGTGATGGTGATGTGAATTTGAATACGTGAGCAATACGAACAAAGAAAAATTCGTGTGCGAAAATATCTATGAAAAGTATGCACATGGTATGGGTTCGTTAGGATCAATGATTTGTATTAATTTGGTTGATGCTTATAACTCGATGAATTCTCTTTTTGAGAGCAACTCATCGGAAAATACCCAATATAACTCAATGAATTCTCCTTTTGGGAGCAATTCATCGGAAGATGCCCTTTTGGGGGTTCAAGCACAAAATTCAATAAGATCGTCACTAAAGTTATAATACGATATGAAACTCTCTTTTGGAGAGATCAAAAATACGATATGAAACTCCCTTTTGGGGAGATCAAAACTCACCCTTGTGGGACGATCATCAACTCAATCACTTTTTTTGGAAGATGAAAAAGATGATTTACGAACAAAGATTACAACTTTAACGACGTTTAACGATTTAGCACAAGGAATACAACCAAATAAACATGCATCATATCCCCTAACTACGCCATACCATGCACAATAAGAAATTAGCTATTCATGGTGCAAGAATAATGAAGGTTCATAGCAAAATACATTGATCTAATAGCAAAATACGATGAAAAACACCAAAATACGGAGTAGAAGTTTAGAATTCTATCACTAAATCTCCAAGATATACACCAAAACTCTCTAGAAATAATAAGAATAGCCTCTGGAATTTTACAGAATTTTTCCCTGGCGAAATACGGCTCCTAGAGCCTCCAATACGCCCAAAATACGCCTGCCCCCTCTCAAAAACCCTAGAATACGCTTATATAATAGGCATTGCGGGTTTAATGAGCTAACGGGTTCAAAACCAGCATCCACGTCGTTTAAAACCAAACCCATCAGCCGCTTCAAATCTTGGCCGTCGGATCCATGCGGGATCGACTGAGCTCGCGCCATGTGGCCTTTGAGCTTCGTGCGCCCGCTACCCGCTTCGAGTGCGATCTCAGTTCGGAGATAACCGCAGCCGTCCGATTGAAATCTTGCGGTCTTCGATTTGCCACGCCGCCGCTTCCTCGTTTATCTTCAGGGCCTTCAATCGCCGTTGGATCGAGCGGGCAGTCGATAGGATTGCGCCGCGTGGCGCGATGTTCGCGCGCTCCGCTGCGTGATGCTGAGTCGTCCGTGTCCGTAGGATCTGCATCCGACGGTCACAAGAATGCCGCGTCGTCCGCTCCTCGCTGCGTTGAGGGAACGAGATATCGACCGTTCGATCTTGATCGAACGGTCGATAATTGATCACAATTGTACCGTGCTGCGACCGTAGGATGAAGGCGGGAAGGCGGGGATCGTGCCACGTGGCGGTAATTGATTGGTGGCCGACCGTATTTTCGTATTTAATTGCGTATTTCTCCATTTAATTGGTATTCTGCATTCAAAAATTCACAGTAATTAGCACAAATCTCAGAAAAATACAAATAAATATTCGTTGGAATCGTGAGATCGAGACCAAGCTATGAAAAATATAAAAAGTGCAGAAATACACAGTTAATTATTGTTTTGTGCTCAAATAAGGCGTTTTCTCTAATAATTGATGGTGTACAAAATACGAATGTATTAGAGAACAATGTAGCATCACATGAGCACAAAATAGGGCTAAATGGGGGGGTTAAATATGTAATATTGAACCCGAATCACACCCCCCAACTAGCGATTTGCTAGTCTCTAGCAAAAAGAGCGATTAATACGGATGATTAATAAAACAATAAATTCTATCAATCGCTTATGGCATGGCTCAATAATGCGCTTTCCAACATGATTTAGACTATCAATATACATCATCCATGAACAAAATCAATCACATGATATTTTCTCTAATTTAGTTTGAATAAATAACATGCAAGCATTGTTTTGCGCAAGCGAAAGTATAACACGTCGTTATATTCTAGTCTTCTCATTTCCAAGGAATTGGCCTATCAAAACAATCATTCAAATCATGGGTCTCTTTAGTTGCTTGGATTATTCGCCACTTCTTTTCTTTTATAAGTTCCGCGTAACGCGCATCAAGCAACATTAACAGAAAAATGTATAACTTGGATCGCTCCATCAAATGAGTGAGTTTCCGGTCAATGGCTCCCAAATCAGACGATAATAGGGCATTAGGCCAAGAAGGACCCCTCGGACTGTACTACTCGAGCCAACCAAGTTATTTTTTAGTAACATACTCATTCATTCATTTTTCTTCATTCATTTTTCATTCATTTTTTTCTTCTTCATTTCATTTCTTTTTTCTTTGTAAGCAACTCAACACCCATATTTTCGAACATAAACATTAATAACAAAGGCCAAATTCCTCTTCAACTTGAAGACTTTTCTTAATAAATCGTGTATACTTAGCTTTTTCATCACATTAGCATGCATGAAATAAATTCAAACTATTTCGAGATATTAATCATGGAAATTGAAAATTTCCATGAATAGCATATTAACGAGTAATTCCATGAAGGAAAAATAATTTAATCAAGCCATAAACAAATTTTAGAACTCAATTAATGCGTAATCATCCGTATTTGTGGCATATGAAGGAGTTGAAAATGATGAGACATGGTGATTTATTCTTCTCAAAAAAAACTAAGGTCGCATACACACCCCCAACTAAAGATGGACATTGTCCTCAATGTCGAAAGGGGTACGAGTTTATTCAAATCAAGCAACCTAGAAAGCATATAAAAATCTACACTACTGGAAAGAACACACCGTGATCAAATGGCGGATCCCGAATATTTAATTGTGGAGGAAGTTGTTCAATTTGCTCCTTGCGCTCCTCGGCGAGTAATCTTCATCCATTAGCTAAATTGGACCCAGCAACACAACTCCAAGCATCTCTATAACTTGTTTACCAATGTCCTGCAAGAGATGAGTTATGTCAGTCCAAATTAGTTTAAAATTCTTCTCAATAAAAGTGTTCCAAATGTAGTCATCAAAATAAGTGAAATAAATTAAAGCATATTGATGACTACTCCCTGAAAGATATGCACTACTCTCGGTATGATGCTCAGTCATTGGGGAGAGGGGTAAATGATTTTGGGAAAAAACTGGAGGAGGGCATGGTTCTGACTCCATGGCGATAATCTCAAAACCCTTGTCCCTAGCTGTCTCCTCCTCTCGTTCATCCAAAATTGCTAGCTCGTCCTCTCTTTTGCACACACTTTCTGCCATGTGGATATTTTTATTCGTGTCCTCAACGTGACATGGCTTGCTCGATTTTCCTGCAATAGAAGATAAATTCGTATTAGATTCTTGAAGTTGAATTTCACAAGAATTATTTTCTTCTAAGCAAGTGGTAATCAGAGTAAGATTTTCAAAGGATTTCTGAATCTGCCGACTCCGAGCAAGGAAATTCTCTTGGAATTGATGGGATGTGGCCTCCTGTGTCTGAATAATCGAGTGAACTTCCTCCTTCAAGGATAGCAAAGGTACGTCTACGCTTTGCTCCCCTTGATCGAGGCATGAAGGCTCCGTTGAATCACACTCTGAAGTCTCTTCCCTGGTTTCTTCATTTTCTTGCAAAGACTCCATGTATTCCCACGCCTCTGTCGGCGTCATGCCTCCCAATAATTCCTGCAGTTGTGGTCGTAGTCCATCTAGGAAGGACGCCATAAGCTCTTCATTTGTGTACCCATGCTGCGGATAGCTCGATACTATGTTTGTGAACCTCCTCCAGGCCTGAAAGAAAGTTTCACAGTCAGTTTGATTAAAATTAACGATCTTGAGCTTCTCCATCCTATGTTTGTGTGCATTAGCATATCTTGCATCATACAGATTGTTTGTGCAATAGAAATTCATATACTCCATTTTAAAAAATAAAAATAAATATAAAAAAAAGTTTATGTACAGTAAAGTGGAAAGATCTCATCGAAGGTCCTCTAAATGAAATAAACCGTGGTAACAAACCATTCCTCCCCGGCAACGGGGCCAAAAACTTGGTGGGCCCAAAAAGGTGCTTCTCTCAAGCGCAAGAGTCCGTACAAGTAATATAATCTGGGAGTCCAGATGTCGAATCCTCGAGAGGAAATCTGTTGCAACCACAGCTCAAATCAAATAGAAATCCAACGTAGAGAAACTAACCACTTTAAATGATGGTGATGGTGATGTGAATTTGAATATGTGAGCAATACGAACAAAGAAAAATTCGTGTACGAAAATATCTATGAAAAGTATGCACATGGTATGGGTTCGTTAGGATCAATGATTCTTATTAATTTGGTTGATGCATATAACTCGATGAATTCTCTTTTTGAGAGCAACTCATCGGAAAATACCCAATATAACTCAATGAATTCTCCTTTTGGGAGCAATTCATCGGAAGATGCCCTTTTGGGGGTTCAAGCACAAAATTCAATAAGATTGTCGCTAAAGTTATAATACGATATGCAACTCTCTTTTGGAGAGATCAAAAATACGATATGAAACTCCCTTTTGGGGAGATCAAAACTCACCCTTGTGGGGGCGATCATCAACTCAATCACTTCTTTTGGAAGATGAAAAAGATGATTTACGAACAAAGATTACAACTTTAAGGACGTTTAACGATTTAGTACAAGGAATACAACCAAATAAACACGCATCATATCCCCTAACTACGCCATACCATGCATAATAAGAAATTAGCTACTCATGGTGCAAGAATAATGAAGGTTCATAGCAAAATACATTGATCTAATAGCAAAATACGATGAAAAACACCAAAATACGGAGTAGAAGTTTAGAATTCTATCACCAAATCTCCAAGATATACACCAAAACTCTCTGGAAATAATAAGAATAGCCTCTGGAATTTTACAGAATTTTTCCCTGGCGAAATACGGCTCCTAGAGCCTCCAATTCGCCCAAAATACGCCTGCCCCCTCTCAAAAACCCTAGAATACACTTATATAATAGGCATTGCGGATTTAATGAGCTAACGAGTTCAAAACCCGCATCCACGTCGCTTAAAACCAAACCCATCAGCCGCTTCAAATCTTGGCCGTCGGATCCATACGGGATCGACTGAGCTCGCGCCACGTGGCCTTTGAGCTTCGTGCGCCCGCTACCCGCTTCGAGTTCGATCTCAGTTCGGAGATAACCGCAGCCGTCCGATTGAAATCTTGCGGTCTTCGATTTGCCATGCCGCCGCTTCCTCGTTTATCTTCGGGGCCTTCAATCGTCGTTGGATCAAGCGGGCAGTCGATAGGATTGCGCCGCGTGGCGCGCTGTTCGCGCGCTCCGCTGCGTGATGCTGAGTCGTCCACATTCGTAGGATCTGCATCCGACGGTCACAAGAATGTCGCGTCGTCTGCTCCTCGCTGCGTTGAGGGAACGAGATATCGACCATTCGATCTTGATCGAACGGTCGATAATTGATCACAATTGTACCGTGCTGCGACCGTAGGATGAAGGCGGGAAGGCGGGGATCGTGCCACGTGGCGACAATTGATTGGTGGCCGACCGTATTTTCGTATTTAATTGCGTATTTCTCCATTTAATTGGTATTTTGCATTCAAAAATTCACAGTAATTAGCACAAATCTTAGAAAAATACAAATAAATATTCGTTGGAATCGTGAGATCGAGACCAAGCTATGAAAAATATAAAAAGTGCAGAAATACACAGTTAATTGTTGTTTTGTGCTCAAATAAGGTGTTTTCTCTAATAATTGATGGTGTACAAAATACGAATGTATTAGAGAACAATGTAGCATCACATGAGCACAAAATAGGACTAAATGGGGGGTTAAATATGTAATATTGAACCCGAATCACATATGCAGGTTACAGATCATCGCGATGAATAGCATAAAAGGGACGTCCATCTCCTGAAGATCTACACAGAATCCTCCCTAGTCTATATCCTCCTACCATCCCGAGAAGCTCATCATCCAAGACGCAGTTCAAGGATATAGAAAGCAAGGTCCTAAAGTACCTCGCAGACAATGACGATTGAGACGTAGAGCTGTCTACCAAGTTCGCAGCGCTCCTTTATTTTCAGCTACTGCCTTATATGAGTGAAACTTGTATAGATGAGTGATGTTTGTACTTTAAATTTGCTTTCAGAATGTTGTAGATGAGACGGATGTATAGACACATAGGAGGTTAATGTATAGATATATAGGATATCTGCAAGCCTGAAGCTTGATCAGATAGGGGGAGTCAACTGTAGAGTTGTACTATTTTTCCTTTGCTAGTGGTTTTTTCCACAAGGTTTTCCTTAGTCAAGATTTTAACGAGGCAACCGCATTGGCTCTGGATCCAGAAGTATCCACCCCTCGACACATCCCCAAATCAGGGGAAGTTACAGAGTGATGTACTCTTTTCCCTTCGCTATTGGTTTTTTCCACATGGTTTTCCTTAGCCAAGGGTTTTTAACGAGGCAGTTATCCCTAACTTGGATCTAGAAGTATCCACCCTTTAAGATACTTATTAGTACTAACGAATCATTCGGTATTCATAAATTGAGTATACCACATTGGTTGGATAAGGGGAAGTGTTATGAATAGGACCCATTGGGCCTATTGGGTATCCACGCACATGAGTAACCAATATGAATACAATATAAAGGAGGATAGTGGTTTCCTAGCCTCAACCTTCTCTAAACCTGTTTCTCCTTCACAACATTTTTCACAATATTTGCAAATTTAAATCTTTTTAAAGGACATTTTTGTAGAATTGTATTGGAGATGGAGGTGATGGTGACGAGACAAAAAAATTTGGGGTTTTAAATCTTTTTTCTATTATGAATCAATTACTTGGGGAGGAGCCCCCCAGCCATTTATTTATAGGCAATATGGAGAGTACAAAGATAAGATACATGGGTATGGGCCTATCTCTAAGATAGCCCACAATCCTAACCAACTTGGGTTCATATCCATTCACAATACTTCTCCTTATCTAGCCATAGGCGTGGACTCTGCTCATGAATACTTCAGGATTCTGAGCATAGTAAGAGTCTCACATGGGGTGGATACTTCAGGATCTTGAGTTGGTGTGGTTTGACTCGTTAAAACCTTTAGCTATGGAAAACACTGTGAGAAAAACCATAGTTAAGGAAAAAGAGTGCAAACACTCCCTAACTCCTGATCTATACAAGCACTCAGGCTTTCAGATCTCGTAGGCGCATCATCCCAATTTTCTGTACAAACTTCCTAAAGGTAGCAGTAGGAAGAGCTTTAGTGAATAAATTTTCTAGGTTGTCACATGATTGTACTTGTCCGATATCAATCACTCCATCTCTCTGTAGCTCGTGCGTCCAGAAGAATTTGGGTGAATATGCTTCGTTCTGTCGCCTTTGATGTAGCCACCTCGTAGCTGAGCTATGCAAGCAGTGTTGTCCTCGAACATTGTAGCATGTTCAAGATCCCGAGACTTCAATCCGGTCGTCGCCAGGATATGATTTACAACTGACCGTAGCCAGACACATTCTCTGCTTGCTTCATGGATGGCGATGATCTCTGAGTGATTAGATGAGGTAGCCGTCATGGTTTGCTTAACGGATCTCCAGGAAATGGCTGTCCCACCATGGGTAAACACGTACCCAATCAGTGACTTTGCATTGTGGGGATCAAACCTATAACCTGCATCAGCATAACCAACAAGTGCATAGGATAATCCATTTTTGTAAAAGAGTCCCAAATCTATATACCCTTGGAGGTAGCGCAGAAGGTGCTTTATCCCGGTCTAGTGGCGCTGCGTCGGTGCTACACTGTATCTGGATAATAAATTTACTGTAAACGCTATATCGAGACGAGTGCAGTTGGCTAGATATAGAAGTGCTCCAATAGCACTCAGATAAGGGACTTTTGGACCAAGAATATCATCCCCCTCTTCCAGCGGCCGGAAGGGGTCTCTATGTTCATCCAGAGATCGTACCACCATAGGTGTATTAAGTGGGTGACATTGGTCCATATGAAATCTTTGTAACATTTTCTTCGTATATGTGGTTTGGTGTAATATGATTTCGTCTTTTAGATGTTCAATCTGTAAGCCAAGGCAGAATTTCGTTCTGCCTATGTCTTTCATTTCGAATTCTTTTGTCAGGCTTACAGATATCTCAACGATCTCTTCAGGAGATCCAATGAGATTCAGATCGTCTACGTACACTGCTATTATGACGGATCCATTTCCCTTTGCTTCAATAAAAATGCTATGGCAGACTTTATTATTGTTGAATCCTTATTGTACAAGGAATTCACTCAGTCTGTTATACCACATCCGGCCTGATTGTTTAAGACCATACAATGATCTTTGGAGCTTAACAGAGTAGACGTCTCGAGATCTATCTTTTAATTCCACAGGCATTGAGAAGCCATCAGAAAGTTTCATGTATATCTCCTTGTCGAGATTACCATATAGATATGCAGTCACAACATCCATTAGCTGCATATCTAAACCTTCCTTTGCTGTTAAGCTTATCAGGAATCGGAAAGTGATCGCATCCTTGACCGGGGAGTACGTTTCCTCATATTCAATTCCCGGTCTTTGGGAAAACCCTTACTCTACAAGCCGTGCATTGTAGCGTGCGATCTCATTATTTTCATTTCTTTTTCTCACGAATACCCATTTGTATCCTACAGGTTTAACACCAGTAGGTGTCTAGACAATTTGCCCAAAGACTTTGCGTTTCTGAAACAAGTCTAGCTCAGCTTCAATTGCCTGATTCCATTTTGGTCAATCATTTCTACGTTTGCATTCAGTAACGGAATGTGGATCATGATCATCGTCGCTTTCGGCGATGTGAACAACAATGTGAAATGCAAAGTCATCGTCGACGAATATACTCTTTCTATCCAACACCTCCCATGTACGTACATAATTTAATGATATTTAGTTTCACCTGGTAGTTCCTCTGTAGTGGATTCCGGAGGGGTGAGGGTATGTACATGAGCTCATTTCTCTGTGGGGGTATCTAGGGATGACAGTAATGGCTTGACCTGACTGGCCCGACTCGGCCCGACCCGGTTTTGACCCGTCCCTCTCAGCCCGCAGACAGGACGGGGTAAGCTTGGGCTTCGTATGCGACCCGGCCAGCCCCGGTAAACTATATAAGTTCTAAAAAAACCTTACTATTTTGATGCGGGCCATGTGGCCAACCAAAACCATAACTCATACTTTGTTCCATTGTACTCCCAATTGAGCCAATTCCCAATTACAAATTACCAAATATATCATAATTCTCCCAATTTTGAAATAAAATATTTGTTTTGGATTTATAGGGATGGTAGTAATGACATGACCTGTCCGGCCCGACCCGGTTTTGGTAAGAAGTTACTCGCTCTGCCCGGCCCGAGACCCGCCCTGCCCCGACGTGTATACGACACGGGGCAAGCATGGGTAGTAAAATACCCGCCCCGCCCCGCAATATTTCCTTTCCTAGGGGTATCGTCCCAAGGTCTCCGAATATTTTTCTTGTTCTTGGATTTTTATCCTTGGAGCCTGGTGGTCTGCCTCTTTTCTGTTGAGGTGCAGCCACTTCTGCTGCTGGTGGATTGCATCCATTTTCGGGGATGTCAATCCTAGCTGGAGTATTTGTAGTAGGGACGTGTGATTTGACAATCTTTTGGTTGTCAGCAAATGAGTCTGGTAGTCGGTGAACAGTGTCCTATATGTGGAGGATCTTCAGGATCGCATCTTCACATTGTTTTGTTATCAGATCATAGTTGGTTAAACTTTTTGTATCCCACATTATGATGTGCTTCGCACAAGATTTCTCAGTTTCTGGGCCTATTTTGGGAAAATTGGTCTCAACAAATTCACAGTCTTCAAGACGTGCCTTAAATGCGTCCACCGTTTGGGGTTCTAGGTATCTTATAATTGAAGGTGAGTCAAACCCTACATATATACCTAGGAGATGTTGATGACCCATTTTTGTCATCTGTGGTGGTGCAATGGGGATGTAGACTGCGCAACCGAAGGATTCTCAGATAAGAAATATTCGGTGGCCCTCCATATGCAAGTTGCATTGGAGAGAAAGACTCTGACATCAAGAGTGTCTTATTTTCATTAACGATGAAGCATGCAGAATTGCATGTCCCCATGCATCCACCAGCAACTGTGATTTCATTAGTAATGGGTGTGCAATCCATTAAAGTCTTTTTATTAGTGACTCAACCAACCTATTTTGGGTATGAACATGCGGCACTGGATGTTCAATTTCTATTCACGTTGCCTGGCAGTACTCTTGAAATGACCAGGAGGTAAATTCTCCAGCATTATCCAGACGTATTTTCTTTATATGGTTGTCCGAAAAATGCGCCCACAACTTTATAATTTGTGCCGGTAGCTTTGGAAAAGGTAAGTTGCTGGTTGATAGTAAACACACATACACACCTTTTGAAGATGCATCAATCTGTACCATAAAGTACCGAAAGGGCCCACTAGGGGGTGGATAGGTCCACATATGTCTCCGTGTATTCTTTCGAGGAAGCTTGGAGACTCGATATCCACTTTTAGTGGTGATGGCCTTGTTATTAATTTTCCCTTGAAGCAGGGGATGCAAGGGAATTCTCACTTCCGAAGAATCTTCTGGTTCTTCAGGGTGTGCCCATGGGATTGTGTTAGGATGCGGTGCATCATCACAGATCCAGGGTGGCCAAGTCTGTCATGCCAAAGTAAAAACTTGGCTGATGTCGGGCACTTTAGGTGCTCCGTCAAGTTAGCTTCCTCTTTCCAAATGTTTGTATGGTAGAGTCTTGATGAAAGGCTCTTAAAACGTTCAAGTATGGATTTTACTCCATTTTCTTGAGACGTTACATACAATAATTCTTTTTTATTTACATGTGCTGTTTCCCGATTGAATCCGTTTAAGCGGATATCCTTGAAACTTAGTAAGTTTCGTTTGGAGTTCGGAGAGAATAGTGCATCTTTTATTTTGATTTCCGTTCCATTAGGGAGCAACAAGGTTGCATTCCCAGAACCTTCAATTATATTTGATGGCCCTGAAATAGTATTTACAGGGCCTTTGTACAGTATAATGCTATGAAAATAGCACTTATACTGAAGGATCATATGTGTCGAAGCACTGTCCACCAAACATTCATGAGAGCGATCCATCTATAAAGATGAATAAAACATTTGCATTTCAGGAACATAAACTTTATTTATTCAAATTCAAACTTACATAATCTAAAAGCTCTCAAAACATGAAATGTTCTAAACAATATGCTAAGATAAAAGTAGAAAGCTAATCTAGCAGGTCATCAGTTTCGAAGTCGTCAGCTGAGAAATTGACTGGAGCATCAGATGTCACCATGTTTGTTTCAATTTTCTTTTTCTTGTTTTCTTTATACAATTCCTGGAGATGCTGCGGAGTTCGGCACACTCTTGACCTGTGGCCTTTCATGCCACAGCTATGGCACTGGTCTTTCCAATCCCTTTTGGGTGGGGTGCATCATTCTTATTGTTCTCATTTCTGCACCAGGTGAACTTGCGCTTTCCTTCATTTCTTCGCTGCTGGACTTGGCCCCTAGCCTTTTTGTTTTGTCCCCCTTTCCGTGGTCTTTCCTTTCTTTTGTTGTCTCTCTTCTTTCGTGAAGAAGAGGCATTATGAGCTTCTAGGAGGGGGCGGTGCCGGGGGCGCATATTGTGAGTGGCGAGGAGAAGCTCTCTGTTTTGTTCAGCCATGAGTAAACATGAAAGCGGCTCAGAATATTTGGTGAACTTTTGTTCACGGTATTGCTGCATAAGTATCGCATCATTATCATGGAAAGACGTGTACGTCTTTTCCAGCATGCGGTCTTCTGAGATTTTTTCACCACACAACTTTAGACGTGAGGTGATGCTAAAAGAGCTGAGTTGTACTCAGCTATGGACTTAAAGTCCTGCAGTCTCAGGTTCTCCGCTCGTATCGTACCCTTGGTAGTATAACCTCTTTCTAATGTCTATACATGTTTTCAAGGGCAGTCCACAGCTTAAGTGGATCTTCGACCGTAAGGTATTCAGCCTTTAGGGTCTTGTCCACATGGCGGCGAATATAGATAATGGCTTGTGCCTTTTCTATATTACTTACTTTTTCTTTTTCTGTTACACAACAATGAGGGACTTTGCCCGCAGGTGAAACATCACATCGAGCTGCCATCTTAGATAGTTTCTCCCTGATGCATCCAGCACTTCGAAATCGACACTTGCAATTTTAGCCATTTTATCTAGCAGAGCACAAATTTGCATGAATTAATACTTTAAACAAAAACATTTTCATGCGGAGGCAATTTTTATATGCAGAGCTAATTGCGTGGATCAGCCAGTCCCACATAAAAAGTCCAAAGTCCATTACAGTCCATATTACACAAATGAAGGCTTTTAAAAAGAAATTACAACTTTGGAAACGCCGTGGGTCCCATATAAGATCTTCAGCTTCAATTGGGCCTCCGTCTCCATGGAAAGTGATCTTCGGTCTTGGACATTTACATAAATTGCTCACTATAATTTCTCTCAAAAGTAAAAGAAAAGTGTAAGAAAATAAAATGTGGGACTTAAACAGCTGATCCAAAATCGCAATTAGCCATCTATGCAAAAATTTGTGCTCACCAAATATTTTCAGCAGACATTTTCATCACAGGCATCACATGCATTTATATTTGCAAAGAGGGATAAACAATTTGTTTACTTAATAATTATTGGACCATTGGACAACGTCATACACCGTTAGATTAGCTGACTAACGACAGAGCGGTCGCAGGATCTTCCTAATTATTAAGTTTTAAAAATATGCACAACTATACATAGTTTATCTGCAGAATAAGCCAAAATAATGCAAAGCATATATTAATGATCCTACAAAGGGTATCATATAATGCAAAGGTTGTGCTAGTTTTGTTTATTCAAAAAGATTGAAAAAGAGCCCAAAATTTGACATGTTCTTCATAAAAGGAAGAAAATTTTCTTTTTTTAAATCATCCCCAAAAGTCCCCAAAAGTCCCCTTATCGCCTCATGGTTTATTATGTTTTTTCATGAATTTTTAGGCCCCCAAAATCGATTTTTAGCTCAAAAAGCCTTTTAAAGCTTATATCTAAGCCCCCCATGTTTTGTTTTTGTTTTCGGAACAAAGCTGGCCTGCGGGCCTGAAGCTCGCAGTGTGCAGCCTGAATAATTTTTTTATTTGTTTGGGCTTCAGGCCCAAGGGGAAAAAATAGGGTTGAGGGGCGGCGGCTAGGATTAGCCGTCGCCACCCCTCAGTGCGGCAGTAAGTGGGCAAGCCCCCCCCTCGCCAGAGCCGGGGGGTGGGGTCCCACAGCGGCGAAGGCACCGCCCCCCCCCCTTTGTGGGGGTTCGACTTGGACGAAGCGTCGCCCCTACCCCCCTTTGGGGGGGTTCGTCTGCGGCGAAGCGCCAGCCCCCCTGCCGGGGGGAGGGGGTGGCCGGCGTTAAGGCCACGACGAGGCTAGTGTTAAAAAGAACCCTATTACCCAATTATTTTCATATTAGAGCATGTTAAAAACATGATTTTTGGACGAATAGCCCAGATTCCACATCGATCTTGCAAGATCTATGGAAAATACTATCATACGTATGATAAAAACGACATTTTTAGCGAGATTTACCTCTATATCCGTCCTCCAGATATAGCGACGGTTGAACGAAGCCTACGCGGCTGACGACGCTTGTTTGATGAAGCTTGACGCTGTGCACGTGGATCTCCCGCCTTTCTTCTCTTTCGCAACGATCGATTTTGTGTGGAAAATTTGTTTAGAGGCTCGTGCTGATAACGTGTTATGAATCAGCTACTGGGAAAGGAGCCCCCCAGCCCTTTATTTATAGGCAATATGGAGAGTACAAAGATAAGATACATGGGTATGGGCCTATCTCTAAGATAGCCCACAATCCTAACTAACTTGAGTTCATATCCATTCACAACATTTTTGAATTTTATAGCAATGTTTTTTAGCAATTTTAATTATTTTGGGTAGATGTTAAAAGTGAAATATCTGATATTTGAAATAAAGTTAAAAGTGTTGTGAACGGTTGTGAACCAGAGTTGGTGAAGATTCTGGGCTATCTTAGAGATAGGCCCATATCAATGTAGCCCATGTTTGTACTCTCCCTATTTGCCTATAAATAAAGGGCTGAGGCTCCTCCCCCAGTAGTTGATTCATAACACGTTATCAGCACGAGCCTCTAAAAACATTCCATAATTTTTTTTCGATCATTGCGAAGGCGAAAGGAGACGGGAGATCCACGCCCGCGGTGTAAGGCTTCCTAAATTGAGCGTCGTCATCCGCGTAGGTCTTTGTTCAACAATCGCTATATCCGGAGGATGGATATAGAGGTAAAAACCGCTAAAAACGATGTTTTTATCATACGTATGATTTGTCTACCCATTGATCTCGCAAGATCGATATGAGATTTGCTAATCGACTAAAAACGATGAATTTTTCGTCCCAAAAATCATATTTTTGTCCCCTATTACTGACGGCAAAAATCCCCCCCGAAGCGGAGGTGGTATGAACGTCGCCGCACCCCCCGAAGCGGGGGCGGCCGTTCGCGCACCGTCGCACCTCCCCCGAAGGGGGGCGGTCTGTTTCCGCGCCGCCGCACCCCCCCGAAGGGGGCGGCCGTTCGCGCGCCGTCGTACCCCCCTCGAAGGGGGCAGTATGTTTCCGTGCCGCCGCACCCCCCGAAGGGGGGCGACCATTTGCGCGCTGTCGCAACCCCCCTGGAGGGGGGTGGCCTGGTTTCGCGCGACGTCGCACCCCCCGAAGGGTGCGGCCTGTTCGCTGTCGCTGCCTCCCGGAGGGGTGCGACCTGTTTTTGCGCGACGCCGCACCCCCCCGAAGGGGGGCGGCCCGTTTGTCCGCACCCCCCGGAGGGGGGCGGCTTGTTTTCGTGCGACGTCGCACCCCATCGAAGGGGGCGGCCTGTTCGCCATATCCGCACCCCCCAAAGGGGGGCGGCCGTCTCCGATCGCCCGCCCCCTCCGGCGGGGGGCGGTGCCGCTGCGCTCGAAGCCCCCCCGAAGGCGGGGGGCGGCTCCCCCTTGCCGCCGACTGGCGGCAGCTATGTGAGGGGCGGCGGCGGCTAACCCTGGTGATTAGTATTCAATATTGTATATTTCACCCGTCATTAGATGGCATTTTGTGCATAATTTGTGTTCATTTTGGCTCCGATATGAGCATTTTGATGATATCACTTAATATTGGAGCTTACGGTTTTTATATGCATAAAACATAATTTTTACAGCTTATTAGCATCTTCTTAGTATCCTATTATTTTTCAGTTGAATTTCGTGAAGTCCCGATTCCAACGCATATTTTTCCAGAATTTTTGGAGGTCGAAGCAATTTACTGCATTTTTTGGAAGACAAGGCGACAGTGCTGAAAATTTCTGGGCTAGAAAGTCTGCTTTTCCCCTCTTGTGCAGAATTCTGCTATCATTCCAGTGTATATTTCGGCATAGTGATATTTTTTTGTTGTTGTACACTTTTTTACGGTTCCATCGCCACCTGGAACACATCATTTCGAGATCGAATGATTTTTCTAGAATTTTCACAAGACAGGGTAACGGTGCTGAAAATTTCTGCAGATTTGCCCCTCTTGCAAAGAATTCTGCTATCATTTCAGTGTATATTCCGGCCTAGCGATATTTTTCTGTTATAGTACACTTTTTTACGGTTCCATTGCTGCCTGGAACACGTCAATCCAAGGTCGGATGATTTTTCTAGAATTTTCGCAAGACATGGTGACGTTGCTGAAAATTTCTGCAGATTTAGGCATTAATTGCGGGTTTGGGCCCGGATCCGACCCGTTTGGGTTGTTTTCAGACCCGAAATTCTGAGTCTATTTATTGGGTTTTCCTCCCCTCTATTCCCCTTATTCCATTCTTCCCTCTTCTGCATCTTAGGGTTAGAGCTTGGGGAGCACAAAGCAAGCTTGGAGGAGCACTTTGGAAGAGAAAGTTTATGTTTTTCTTAGAGAAATCTTGGTGAACTCTTTCCCTTTCTTTGTGTATTTTGATTTGGTGATGTGTAATGATATTGGATGATATTTTTAGAAGTAAAAATCTCTCTTTTCTTGTTATAATGAGCTAAATCTTCTTCGTGTGTGGTTGGGTTGTGATATTTGGTAGTTGTGCTTTGGTATTTCAATCTTGCATGTTTAAATGTTTATGTGGTAGGATTAATGAGATATACTTTGAGTTAGGGACCCTAGTGGATATCCCTAGAGTGGAGTTTTCCTAATGGTACCACTCATGTATGCTTTGTTTTTTATTATCTCAATTTTCCATACCCTACTTTCATTGCACACCAAGTGTTCGATAAAATGCCCAATCCACCGATTGCTCATTCCTTAGCGGAAAAGACTATTGAGTTATCCTCGGATTGAACCCATATGCTTAACAACCACATTCCCACACACCACTCAAGCTTCCTCGCCTATTTACCTCTCCGATTCTCGAACCATAGGATGTTGATTTGGTAGATGGTCTCACCCATATTTTCACACATTTTTCCACCGTTAGCTTAGTTGGTTGTAACTTCACCGTTATCTCTCCTTTATTAATTGAATTCGTGATTGCAAAGCGACTTGTCCCCGTGATCCGACCCAGTCTTACCGGATATAAATTTTATATTGCATTGACGCTCTTACACTTGGGAGTGGAAGGCGTGCTCCCTTGCACGTTCCGGTTCGAGCAATTGGCGTCGTTGCCGGGGACAACTGTTTCTATTATTTGTATTTTTTGATTGATTTTGAAAGTGTTAGTGTGATACTTCTATCTCTTAGTGTTGTGTCTTTCCATTTTATTTATTTTCCACTTATTGAGTCGTTTGGTTGTTTATTTTCATTTTTGAGAATTTTTTTATAACAAAATGACATCATCTTCAGATTTTTTGGACATTGATTTAGAGGATATCCCACTTCCGCCATACTTCCATGGTTCGGAGTGGGAGAACCCTCATTTACATATAAAAAAATTTAAAGATTGGATGCATTCTTGTCTTGGTGGGAACATTTGCGATGATTGCATATACTTTAGATTTTTTCCCTCTACTTACAAGATGATGCTAGATTGTGGTTTGATTCATTGTCTCTCGACTCACACTTTACTTGGTTGTCATTTCAAGCTGAATTTCTTCGAGTGTTTTTGCCTACTTTTTTGGAGAAGGTACAGGGACGGCAGGCCATGAAGCAGTACATAGCGAGCTTTACCCAAGCTGATGGAGAGGCCTACCATCAGGCTTGGCAGAGGTTCTGTGATTTGATGTTGGCATGCACGCACCATTGTTTCCACGAGGATCATCTCCTGCAGATATTTTATACTGGATTATCGCCATCTGGGCGAGATGTCGTGCAGATGAGCTGTGGTGGAGAATTATTTGATTATTCGACCGGGGATTCATGGTGTTACCTGAGGGACCTTGAAGAGTATGAGGAGACAGTTCAGTAGGTCCAGGTCCAGCCTGAGGAGCCAGCCGAGGGCTCATTCCATTACGGCCCTACGGAGGAACAAGCAGAACATGATGATGTGGCACATTAGAGCCAAGTAGAGGAAGCTGAATATCCATATTTTGAGGAATCAGATGAGCTGGATGATGAAGTGTGTGTCTACCGCGACAATGACACGATGCATTTTTACTTTGAGGTTGAGGATGAAGCGGATGTGCATGATGGCCAAGAGCAGATTGAGGACACCATAGAGCATGAGCCACAATCCACTTCGGAGTTAGCTTCATAGGTTGAGGCGGTTGAGTACTTAGGAAGGACGACTGAGATGAACTATTTCTGGGACGACGAGGATGATGTGTGCTTGGATTTGCCCGAGACAAGTCTACCTCCAGTCCTATCACAGATGTCACTTCCATCGCCTCAGGATGCGCACTTGCCAGTCATCGAGGAGATTTGTCAGGAGCAGTTACCAATTGTGGAGAGTGCTGCAGAGATTGTTGATGTTGACGTCGAGGAAGAGGATAGTGACGTGGATTGCGACATGGTATATATTGAGTCCGAGCTCCCTCCTACTCCAGTTTTCTCTCTACAGCCACTTCCACCTCCTCTTGAGGCCATGCATCGTCCCGAGCCTAGCATCACATTTCAGGGAAGTTCCCATTTTTTCTTTTTCCTCCACCTCAGAATCAAATTATTTAATTCCATATCATAATGATTCGGATTGTCGTCATTTGATCGTAAATTCATTTGTTCATTTTGACGAACTATTTTGGCAAGCTTTTCACTTGGACGGGCGCTCTTGTCCAATTATTTTTGACACGACCTATATCCCCCATTTGGCAGGAACCCATCACAAGGAGATGCTCGGGGTTTTGTCGCTTGCCCCTAATGCTCGTAATGGAGGTAGGGCATTGGATGTGGCGACGCTCGGGAAGAGCGTAAGGATATGATCGAGTAGTTGCCACCGCCGTTATACATTAGAGATCCGCCTTTTGCCACGGTGTGTTCTTTCCAATACTGTAAATAAATAAATGTTTTATTTTAGTGTTTTCGTATGCTTTTCTTTTCTTTTCTAGGATCTTTTGCCGAGATCTAATACTCTCCCAATATTGAGGACAATGTTTATTTTAAGTTGGGGGAGAGTATTAGAATCTTTAGGATTGATAGGATTTTGATGTTAGCTTAAATTTTTTTTGAGATACCTCCATTTTGCCATCACCCATTGCTCTTTATTGCATATCATATTTGTCCTCCTCGTCCCTACACCGCTAGCTTTATGCATAGTCCCTACATGCTTAAACGCCATGTAATTTTTTCGGATTATTATTTTGGTATCAACTTATTCGATGTTTTGATTGGCACGTTTTAATTTCTTTTCCAATTTGGAGTCAAATGCTAATATGCCATGTATGAAGCTATTTTATACGTCGTGATATCTCTTTGAAATAATTTGGGAATAGTTTGGTGTAAGTGATTGCATGATTTAGGATGAATGACTTAGTTTTTAATTGGATTGGGTGTGGCCATATGGTGCATGTTTTGTTTTCCTCCTAAGGAGTGGGTGATGAGTTGATAATTCATGATTAGAATGAGAAAGAGAGTTATATAAGCGAATGATTTTTCTAATCAAATTGAGTAGCCGGTGCCGCACGAAGTATTGGAGATTCGCGTCGAAAGATAGGATTTAGGGAAGTGCACGAGAAAAAAGTGAATCTTAGGTGATTCAGGTTATTAGGTCCGCGGGGTCCTTTTTGGCCCAATGCCCTGAAATCGTCTGATTTGGGAGTTATTGACCGAAAACTCATTATATGTGTCATCCTAAGTTTCATACAAAGAAAAAGAAGAATAAATTCACACATCCAACCTCCACAAATTAGGAAAGTGTTGTTTTGGCATAACCATGAGATTTGCGAAACTATGATACAATGCTGTGTTTTAATCCTCATTCGTGCAAAACATTGCTTGTTCTCCTTTATTTGAACCAAATTGAAGTGTTTTTCATGGGTTTGTTCTCATTCTTGGGTTGTATATTGAATTTGAGATTTTTTTGAAAACTTTATTTTTGCCATGAATAATTTTGAGTTTGATATGTGCTTTGATTGAGAATCCGAATTTATCGCTTGTTTTACTAGGGACTAGCAAAAAGCTAGTATGGAGGTGTGATTAGGGTTCAATATTGTATATTTTACCCCTTATTAGATGGTATTTTATGCATAATTTGTGTTCATTTTGGCTCCGATACAAGCATTTTGATTATATCGCTTAATATTGGAGCTTACCGTTTTTATATGCTTAAAACATAATTTTTACAGCTTATTAGCATCTTCATCTTAGTCTCCTATTATTTTTTAGTTGAATTTCGTGAATTCCCGATTCCGATGCATATTTTTTATGAATTTTTGGAGGTCGGAGCAATTTACTGTATTTTTTGGAAGACATGGTGACGGTGCTGAAAATTTCTGGGCTAGAAAGTCTGCTTTTCCCCTCTTGTGCAGAATTCTGCTATCATTTCAGTGTATTTTTCGGCCTAGTGATTTTTTTCTGTTGTTGTACACTTTGTTACGGTTCCATCGCTGCCTGGAACACATCATTTTGAGGTCGGATGATTTTTCTAGAATTTTTGCAAGACATGGTACGGTGCTGAAAATTTCTGCAGATTTGCCCCTCTTGCGAAGAATTCTGCTATCATTCCAATGTATATTCCGGTCTAGTGATATTTTTTTATTATAATACACTTTGTTATGGTTCCATCACTGCCTGGAACACGTCAATTCGAGGTCAGATGATTTTTCTAGAATTTTTGCAAGACAGGGTGACGGTGCTAAAAATTTCTGCAGATTTGGGCATTAGTTGTGGGTTTGGGCGCGGATCCGACCCGTTTGGGCTGTTTTCAGACCCGAAATTCTGAGTCTATTTCTTGGGCTTTCCTCCCCTCTATTTCCCTCATTCCATCATTCCCTCTTCTTCATCTTAAGGTTAGAGCTTGGGGAGCACAAAGCAAGCTTGGAGGAGCACTTTGGAAGAGAAAGTTTATGTTTTTCTTAGAGAAATCTTGGTGAACTCTTTCCCTTTCTTTGTGTATTTTGATTTGGTGGTTTGTAATGATATTGGATGATATTTTTAGAAGTAAAAATCTCTCTTTTCTTGTTATAATGAGCTAAATCTTATTCTTGTGTGGGTGAGTGGTGATATTTGGTTGCTGTGCTTTGATATTTCAATCTTGCATGTTTAAATGTTTATGTGGTAGGATTGATGAGATATACTTTGAGTTAGGGACCCTAGTGGATATCCCTAGAGTGGAGTTTGCCTAGTGTTACCACTCATGTATGCTTTGTTGTTTATTATCTCAATTTTCCATACCGTACTGTCATTGCACACCAAGTGTTCGATAAAATGCCCAATCCAACGATTGCTCATTCCTTAGCGGGAAAGACAATTGAGTTATCCTCGGATTGAACCCATATGCTTAACGACCACATTCCCACACACCACACAAGCTTCCTCGCCTATTTACCTCTCTGATTCTCAAACCATAGGATGTTGATTTGGTAGATGGTCTCACCCACATTTTGACACACTTTTCCATGTTTAGCTTAGTTGGTTGTAGCTTCGCCGTTATCTCTTCTTTATTAATTGAATTCGTGATTGCAAAGCGACTTGTCCCTGTGATCCGACCCGGTCTCACCGGATATAAATTTTATATTGCATTGACGTTCCTACAATTGGGAGTGGAAGGCGTGCTCCCTTGTATGTTTTCCAGTTCAAGCACCTAGCCGCCGCCCTCAACCCTAGTGGGCCCGAAACCCACTTTCGAAAAAAATTTTCAGACTGCGGGTCTGAAGCCCGCAGAACTCTGCGGGCTTCATGCACGCAGACAACATTTTTGAAATTTTTTTTGAGAAGGGGCTATAATAAGCTCTAAAGGCTTATTGCGATCAAAAATGGATTTTCTGAGACATAAAAATTCATGAAAACAGGGGATTTTGGGGATTTTTGTGGTCCCTCTGGGGATAAATTAAAAAGGAAAACTTTTTCCTTTTTCGAAAAACATGTTTATAAGTTGTGCTCCTTTCCATTTTTGGATAAACCCAACTTGCACAACCCTTTATTAAATGATTTCTTTTGTAAAATTATCTATACATGTTTTGCATCACTAGCTTATTCTGTGGATATTTTATGCGTAGTTGTGCATTATATTTAAGCTTAATAATTAGGAAGATCTTGCGACCGCTCTGCCATTAGTCATCTAACCTAACGGTGTATGGCGTTGCCCAGTGGTCCAATAATTATTAAGTGATTAAATTATTTATCCTCCTGCGAATAAAACTGCCTGCGATGTCTGTGAATGAAAATGTTGATAAGCATAAAATTTCTGCATGAATGGCTAAATGTGGGTTTTGGATCGACTGTTTAAGTCCCACATTTTACTTCCCGCAATTTTCTTTTATTTTTGAGAGAAATTGTAGTGAGGAAATTATGTAAATGTCAAAAATAGAAGACCACTTTCCATGGAGACGGAGGCCACAATTGAAGCTGGAGATATTATATGGAACCCACGGGGTTTCCAAAGTTGTATTTTCCTTTTAAGTTCTAAATTGCGTAATATGGACTATATGGACTTTGGATTCTTTTTATGTGGAACTGGTCGATCCACGTATTTAGCCTTTCATTATATATTGCCTCCGCATGAAAATGTCTCTTTGATTAAAATATTAATTCATGTATATTTGTGCTCTGCTAGATAAATGGCTAAAATTGCAAGCGTCGATTTCGAAGTGTTGGATGCATCAGGTAGAAACTATCTGAGCTGGCAGCTCGATGTGAAGTTTCACCTGCGAGCAAAGTCCCGCATTGCTGCTGTAACAAAAAAAGGAAAAGTAAGCGATATAGAAAAGGCGCAAGCCATCGTATATATTCACCGCCATGTGACAAGACCCTAAAGGCTGAATACCTTATGGTTGAAGATCCACTTGAGCTGTGGACTGCCCTTGAGGATATGTATAAACATCAGAAAGATGTTTTACTCCTAAGGGCACGATATGAGTGGGAGAACCTGAGACTGCAGTACTTCAAGTCCATTGCTGAGTACAACTCATCACTTTTTAGCATCACCTCACGCCTGAAGTTGTGTGGTGAGAAAGTCTCGGAAGATCGCATGCTGAAAAAGACGTATATGTCTTTCCATGAAAAAGATGCGATACTTATGCAGTAATACCGTGAATGCAAGTTCACCAAGTATTCTGAGCTGCTGTCATGTTTACTCATGGCCGAACAAAATAGAGAGCTTCTCCTCGTCACTCACAACATGCACCCCCTGGCACTGCCCCTCTATCAAAAGCTGATCATACACCTTCCTTCAAAAAGAAGGGAGATAATAAAAGAAAAGAAATACCACAGAAAGGGGGACAACATAAAAGAGGCACGGGCCAAGTACAACAGCTAAAGAATGAAGGAAAACGCAAGTTCACCTGGCGCAGAAATGACAACAAGAAAAATGATGCACCCCACCTAAGAGGGATTGGGAAGACCAATGTCACAGCTGTGGCATGATAGGCCACTGGTCCAGAGTGTGCCGGACCCCACTGCATCTCCAAGAGCTGTATAAACAAAGCAAGAAAAAGAATGCTGAAACAAACCTGGTGGCTGTAAACACTGTAGTCAAGTTCACAGCAAAAGACTTCGAATCAGAGGACCTGCTTGATTAGCCTACTACATTTATCTTAGCATTTATATTTTCAGAACAATTTATCTTATGAGAGATTTTTATGTAATTTGATTTCCTTTGAATAAAAGTTAGTTTCTGAATGCAAATGCTTTACTCATCTTTATAGATGGAATGCTCTCATGACTGCTTGGTAGACAGTGCTCGACACATACGATTCTTCATGATAAATGTTATTTTCATAGCATTATACCGTATAAGAGCCATGTAAATACCATTTCATGGCCATCAGATATAATTGAAGGTTCTGGGAATGCAACTATGTTGCTGCCCAAAGGAACAGAAATTAAAATTAAAGATGCATTATACTCTTCGAATTCCAAACGAAACTCACTAAGTTTCAAAGATATCCGTCTGAACGGATTCCACTTGCAAATGTAAAAGAGAATGAATTACTGTATGTAACGTCTCAAGAAAATGGAGTAAAAACCATACTTGAACGTTTTGAGAGCCTTTCATCAGGCCTCTATCATACAAAGATTCGGAGAGAGGAAGCTAACTTGACGGAGCACCTGAATTGCCCGACATCTGCCAAGTTCTTACTCTGGCACGATAGACTTAGTAACCTTGGATCTGTGATGATCCACTGCATCTTATCACAATCTCATGGGCATAACCTGAAGAACCAGAAGATTCTTCCGAAGGGAGAATTTCCTTGTGTACACTGCTTCAAGGGGAAATTAATAACAAGGCCATCACCACTTAAAGCGGATATCGAGTTTCCAAGCTTCCTCGAAAGAATACACAGAGACATATGTGGACCCATCCACTCCCTAGCGGGCCTTTTTGGTATTTCATGGT
Source organism: Scilla litardierei (assembly GCA_030789695.1). NCBI lineage: Eukaryota > Viridiplantae > Streptophyta > Magnoliopsida > Asparagales > Asparagaceae > Scilla > Scilla litardierei. The sequence goes on from CM061141.1 coordinate 70,267,621, forward strand.
ACTGATTGATGCATCTTCGAAATATTCATATGTGTGTCTACTTTCGACCCGCAACTTAGCTTTTCCAAAGCTTCTGGCATAAATTATAAGTTGCGGGCGCATTTTCCAGACAACCAAATAAAGAAAATACGTCTGGAAAATGTGGGGGAATTCACCTCCTAGTCATTTCAAGAATACTGCCAGGCAACGGGAATAGAAATTGAACATATGGTGTCGCATGTTCACACCCAGAACGGGTTAGCAGAGCCACTAATTAAAAGACTCCAATGGAGTGCACGTCCATTGCTAATGAAATCCCAGTTGTCGATGGATGCATGGGGACATGCAATTCTGTATGCTGCATCATTAATAAGAATAAGACCCTCAGGAGGTCCGAATCTCTCTCCAATGCAACTTGCATATGGAACGCCACCGAACATCTCTCACTTGAGAATCTTCGACTGCGCAGTTTATATCCCCATCGAACCACCCCAGAGAACCAAAATGGGCCCTCAACGTTGCATAGGTATTTATGTAGGGTTTGACTCACCCTCCATTATAAGATACCTAGAACCCCAAACGGTGAACACTTTTAAGGCACGTCTTGAAGACTGTGATTTTGATGAGACATATTTCCCCAAAATGGGCCTAGACAATGAAAAGTCTAGCGCGAAGCAAATGTTAACGTGTGATACAAAAAGCTTGACCCACTATGATCCAGTATCAAAATAATGTGATGATGAGATCCTGAAGATCTTACACACTCAGAACACTGTTCATAGACTACCGGACTCATTTACTGACAACCAGTAGATTGTCAAATCACACATCCCTGCTGCAAATACTCCAGCTAGGATTGACATCCCAAAGAATGGATGCAATCCACCAGCAGCAGAAGTGGCTACACCTCAACAGAAAATAGGCAGACCACCAGGCTCCAAGGATAAAAATCCAAGAAAAAGAAAAATATCCGGAGACCTTGGGACAATACCCCCACAGAGAAATGAGCTCGTGTCCATACCCTCTCCCCTCCCGGAATCCACTGCAGAGGAACTACCAGGAGAAACTGAAATATAATTAAATTATGTACGTACATGGGAGGTATTAGACAGAAAGAATACAGTCGTCGACGATGACTTCGCATTTCACATTGCCATTCACGTCGCCGGAAGCGACGATGATCATGATCCATATTCCGTTGCTGAATGCAAACATAGAGATGACTGGCCAAAGTGGAATCAGGCAATAGAAGCCGAGCTGGACTCGCTTCAGAAACGCAAAGTCTTTGGGCAAATTGTCACGACCCGCTTCCCTAAAATGGAGGCGAGACGAGACGAGGCCCGCTCAGGCTTGGAGTTGTGTGGCTCCAGACTGTAAAGCGTCTGGAAACTACATGCAGGTCCATGTAATGTGACACGGAACAAAGATAACAATAATAGAAAGAGACAGATAATATAAAATTATAATCTCGATGTCCAGATGCCTCGTCTCAAATGATGTGAGAACTACTCCCAAGCGCAGGAGATCGTGCAAGTAATATCCTGGTGAGTCCAGGTATCGAATCCACGGGACAACTGACCTGCAAAACTACGATCGTCAATCTGAAAAGAGTAATAATACGATGTTAGCCAACCACCTATCAAACACGAAGATATATGATCAAGAGTATGGAATAAGAAATGAAAATCCTACGATATTTACGGTGACTTTGGTGGGGTACAAATATGGGGAGTATGTGTTGGGTTTGATTTCGTTAGGGTGTGTGCAATCAATGAATATCAATACCTTTTCTATAACTCAACGGTTCGTCCGGTCAAGGCACGAGAACGTCGGAAAGTATGGCGATCAAGCGTATGAAAACGTGCCAAAGAATTATACAATTAAGATAGGGCGAAAAGATATAGAAACCAATAATTACGACACCCTAACTACGTCAACTCCAACACGTATGAAGTGAATGTGCTACGGTTGTGATTTCATTAGGAGTTAATATTCGCTGAAATATCATGTCTTTCATATAACTCAACGCTTCGTTCGGTCAGGGCACGAAGACGTCGGAAGATGAAACGATGAAAACTAGTCAAAGTGGCCGTATACGCATCACTAGCAACATTGATTTCATTAAACGATAAAAGCAATAATAAGTTCAGATTAGTGAACATAAATTGGCTAGCCTTGTCGGGGCCTAGCCATACGGGATGTAAATAATAGCGACAATAAGCAAATACCCAACAAATACGTTGTAGAAATCAATGTTACGAGTGATTTTGACATGAAAATAGGGCTAAAGACATGAAATTCATCAAATAAATACTCCTAATTACATCACAACCATAGCACAAGGAGATTAGCCACGCATGGTGCAAAGAAAATCAGATTTCATAGCCAAATACATCGTTATAATAGCCAAAATACAATGAAATACACCAAATACGAGGTATAAGTTCAAGAATTTATCACCAAATCTCCACTTTAAAGCCCAAAACTCTTTTAGAATAGGAAGAATAGCCTCTGGAATTTTTGATAATTTTCCCCTGGAGAAATACGCACAGTAGCCGCTCCAAAAGCCCCAAAATACGCCAGAATACGCAACAAAACCCTAGAATACGCTTAAATAATAAGCATTGCGGGTTTTACTGTGCTTAACGGGTCAAAACCCGCTCCAAATCGCACCTTAACCCGAACCCGCGAGCCGCAACAAATATACACCGCACGATCAATGCGGAATTCTCCAAGATGGCGACACGTGGCCTTGTTATTGGGTCTTCTCCCTCTCTCTCGCCCGAGTCCGCGTCGATCTCCGAGAGCAGCTCAGATTATTTCCCGTCCGTTGGATTGCGATCGGTCGGTTCACAGCTCGCCACGTCGCCGCACGAAAGCTGCGTTTGGTGATAACAGGAGCCGTTGGATTGAAATCCAACGTTTGGAAACGCGCCGCGTCGCCCGCGTCGCTCGCCTTCGGATCTGGACGGGAGTCGCCAGATTTTCGCCACGTGTCCAGATGAAATCGCCGCTGCTTCGACGTCGAGCGGGGTCGCTCGCAGCCGTAGGATCGCGATCCGACGCCCCGGAATGCGCCACGTCGCCCACTAACGATTCGAGCCGTTGGATGAAGCAGCGGACGGCGTTGATGCGGCCACGTGTCGAGCGCTGATTGGTCGACGACCGTATTTCTCGTATTTTGAGCGTATTTCTCTAATTAATTGGTATTCTGCATTCAAAAATTCATAGTAATTAGCACAGATCTCAGAAAAATACAAATAAATAGTCGTTGGAATCGTGAGATCGAGACGATCCTAGGAAAAATATAAAAATACATAAATACACAATCAAATTCACGTTTTGTGCACAAATAGAGTAATTTCTCTAATAAATGGTGATGAGAAAAATACGAATGTATTAGAGATAAATTAAGCATCATATGTGCACAAAATAGGACTAATAAGGGGGTTAAATATGCAATATTCACTCCGAATCACCAGATAAAATCCAACAACCACAGAAATGCCACCAGGCAATAAAAGAGTCCAAAAGCAAAGGCCTAGCATGGCCAACAAGAAAAACGACTAACACAAAGGTGCTACTCACCACCAAACCAAACAACAACTAACAAGGAAACTGCGAAGGGAACTAAGACTGGTCACCGGTGTCCTCGTACTCAACGTCAGCAACGGGATCAGGCACGAACTCCACGAACTCGTCGCCCTCAACAGCAGGCTCCGGCTCAGCAACTAACATGCGTCACCCAAAGAGAAGGGGCACATGTCAGCAAAGTCTACAAGACTTTGTGCAAGGAAACTAAAGAGTAGAAACAACCGAGCAGTTCTAGAGCATAGTATGACATGACATTTTATGCAATGAGAACAACAAGTAAAGTAACAGCAGTTTATGACATGTCATGGATTATAGCATGGTAGGTGAACATGGCATGGAAGCGATTAACATGGCATGATACATATAACATTCACAAGGACAAGTACAAGTAAAGTAAGCACGTCATGCACAGAGATTCCGCCCTTTGGCTAGAGTGGCTGTACGGGCCAACTCTTACGCTCAAGTGACCGTTTATCCCTACCCCTCCACGTGTATCGAGCCAGGGCTTTACCCCCGAACATGGAATGCTCGCTTCTGGATCACAAGCCAGGAAGTGTTTTTAACAAGGATGGCGTAGGGTTATGCCCGCATAACGGGTGCCTATCCGGTAACACGGAAACACGGATTTGTACAAGGATTTGTAGCGTGTGCTACGATGCAACATACAAGTCAAATGGCATGTAGGAATGCAATTACATGGCAGATATTTAATTAAATTACGTACCGTTAAAGAAAGTAAACGGGACAGGCAAATGCATGATATGACATGACAAAACAATTCTAGCTTCGTTGTCAAGCTAAAACCTTGGAATTTGCGCCTAGACCGCTTTCATTTCACGGTCTAGTCTCTTTCACGCTAAAAGTAAGGATATGGCCTAAAGTATGGCCTAAACAAGGTTGGCAAGTTTCACTTGCCTGGTACCGAGGTTTGTTGATCGACGAGAGTTGTCACACAAAACGCTACTCTACGGGAATTAGGGTTCGCTGTTTTGGCAAAACAGAAAATTAGAATCAAGATCTAATCCATATTTTTGTATTGGAATCCTATGACATCTAGTAATCAATTTTTATTAGGTTTTCTAAGTTACGGTGAGGGTTATGGTGAGATTAAAGGTAGATCTACTAACCGTATTTGTAGCGGAAGAATGACGATCATGATGCCTACGAACTGCAGGTAGAAGAGGATCTCGACGATCTCCGGGTTGCCGTCGCAAACCGAGCTTAGCACGACAACGAAAGAGCGATCCGAGGGAGAAGTTGCGGCTGAAAGGATCTCCTGCGGCTGATCTAAAATGGATCTGGAGAATATGGCAAATCTGGAGCAAAAGAGATTTTAGGGGTTTTGGGGTTGGTCGGCGGCCTACGGGGTGGTGCCGGCGCAAAGGAAGGTGAGTGGAGGCTCGGGAGGGTGAAGGAAGGCAAGAGTAAGCTTGGGGGATGATTGGGGAAGAATATGGGCTAACAAAAGTGAAGAAAGAATTACAAACGTCTAGGGTTTAAATAGAAAGAATTAGCGGCGGCTACGACTTAACCTAGGTTTACAGGGCAAACTAGTCGGTCAGTGAAGAGTGGTCGATCGACTAGTTTGGGATCTAGTCGGTCGGTCGTCCAACTGACACCGACTAAAATCAAATAGTGAACAGGGTTGGTACAGGGAAGGCAGAGTTAGTCGGTCTGCGAAGACCCGTCGACCGACTAGTTTGGGATCTAGTCGGTCGGTGAACGTTCATGAACCGACTAAAGGTCAAATAAGATAGATAATGAGTATTGACAGTTAGTCGGTCTGAGAAGAAACTCTAACCGACTAGTTTCTAAACTAGTCGGTCGATAGTTGTTCTTTGACCGACTATCTGTAAACAGTAACTCAGCCGACAAAAAGGTACTCTGTACAAGTCGGTCTGAGAACAAGTCTTGACCGACTAGTTTCACAACTAGTCGGTCGATGAATGTGCTTAGACCGACTAATTGTAAACAGTGACGCAGTCAAAATTTACTGAGAAGAACTAGCCGGTCAGTGAAGTGTTGCTGACCGACTAGATTACAATCTAGTCGGTTGGCTCTCCTTCATGAACCAACTAAGATGCATCAGAAGTGCCGAATCGAAGCGCGAAGCTTCGGAAAGATTCCTATGGCCTCTAGGATCGCTCTAGCTCTAGGATAAGGACGCTATGAAGCTTATCGTAGGAACGTCTGACAGGGAAAAGCACACAAGGAGAGAACACCCAATATTATTCATATAATAGTCATTACAAAAAAACCGGTCATTACACAAATAGTCCAGACACCTACTGGTGTCAAACCTGTGGGATACAAATAGGTATTCGTAAGAAAAAGAAATGAAAATAATGAGATCGCACGCTACAAAGCAAGACTTGTAGCACAATGATTTTCCCAAAGACCGGGTACTGACTATGAAGAAACATACTCTGTTGAGTATTGGTGTTTCATACCAATCTTATTTTGATGATGATCACAACATTATGTTGTTGCTAATGAATCTCATGTTATAGTCTCACAGTTTATTTCCTAGAATATCTTTCTTCGAGACTAATCACTTGGTGTAAGGATGGACATCATGTGAAGAAGGACCAAAACTTGGACTCAAGGAGTGCCAAAGCTTGGGGATGGTGGAGAGCAATCAAGGCATCAAGATTGAAGACTTAGACTCTAAGGAAAGCATTGTAATCCATGTAATTTACTTTATTGCTTTCTCTCTTTTTTGAGTCTAGGTTATTGTAATGCCTTGTTAGATGGTTTACTTATCATGCATATGCATTTAACCATCTTAGTGAACCTTAGGATTATCATAGAATTCAACCCAATAGGTTCACTCTGTCCAAAGACTCATTTGGAGTCTCTGGCTTTCCATCAGTCGCCTGATGAGGGAAACACAATCGACTGGGTGATTTCCAATCGCTTGTAGATCCTTCTACAGTCGCCTAATTTGCACAGCTCAAGTCAACATTTCAATTGACTCAAACTTAAGCTTTACGCATAGTCGTCTGTCGATCAGTTTACAGTCGCCTGTATACTTGCAGTCGCCTGGAAGTTGGCCAACAGTAGACTGTCTAGCATAAGTGCAATCTCTGCATCTCTCTCTCTTCTCTCCATTTTATAATGCAGACGACTGATGAAGAATGTATAGTCGCCTGACTATTTGACAGTCGACTGTAATATTAACATCAGTCGCCTGTGCAAAGAATTGGAGAAAGAGTGCAGCTCTCTGTTTCGATCCATCCCCTGCAGCAGTCGTCTGCTGAAGGATTAACAGGCGCCTGTCTTGTTTGTCAGTCGACTGTATTGTCTTCTTCAGTCGAATGTCCTGGCTCAGATTATAACCGTTGGATATTTTCTAGCCGTTGATCAGTCGACTGTCTTTTGATCATCAGTCGACTGTTCCTGTCGTTTTCACCCAGTTTCTAGCCGTTGCAGAATTCTTTCTTTGGCTGTTTCCTTGGGTTTTTGGGCTTGATATGGGGTTCCTATATATTTGAGTTTGCTTCCATCACTTGAGAACTCTTGACAACACTTGATTCTTCTTGATACAATTGAAAATCTCAAGAGATTAATAAGATACTCTCAAGTTCCCTCATTTCCCTCTATTAAGCATTCATTCCTCTTCATGCATTGAAGTCCAGCTCAAGGGAAATCATCCAAGTGCTCTTAAGCATATTCCAACACTTGGAGATCCTCTTCCATGCATTGTATTCATTCATAAGTAAGCATCTCAAGGCATAGGTAAGAGTATTTATTTTACTTGGTGTAATTGTATTTTTCCTATTTCTCTTTATGGGATTAGGATTCTCTCTTTGTGGGAGGTTGTCTCTTTGTGGGACTTAGGATACTCTCTTTATGGGAGTAACTCTCTTTGTGGGAGTTTAGTGTCCTAGTGTAGGGCTAACCCTAATTCTCTGAGTGGGAGTTAGTGATTCTCTGTGTGGGAGTCTTGATCCTCGTGTAGGATTGGTTGGGTCCTTGTGTAGGACATAAATCCTCTTTGTGGGGGTATCTCCTTGTGAGATTTGTATTCACTTCTCTGTGTGGAAATATAGTGAATATTGGTGTGGCTGGATGTACCAAGTTTGGGGAACCAGGATAAAACTTTGTGTTTACGTTTGGATTGATTGTGCCTTTTAATTCCTCTTGCATTTATAATTCCGCATTTGCAAGTTAAATTTAATTGGACAATTTTATTGTCATTACACTATTCACCCCCCTCTAATGTGTGTTGTTAGTATTGCAAGTGTTAGACGATCCCTACAATTGTTATCAGAGCGAGGTTAAAACATACTGTAACGATGGCATTCAGCGCTACATCCGTGCCTCATGAAGAAGGTCTCTCAACCGTCCGACCCCCGCTCTTCAACGGAACCAACTACCCGATTTGGAAGATCAGGATGATGGTCTACTTGAAGAGTCGCGACCTTTGGGACATAACGGAGTCACCTTTCGAGGAGCCTACTTCACCCACGGCCTTGAGAACTAAAGCGGAGAAGGACTTGATCAAAGTCAATGCTATGGCTATGTGTGTTCTCAATTGTGCCCTCATTCCGGATGAGTTCGATCACATCTCCATGTGCAAATCGGCTAATATTATTTGGCTTACATTAGCGATCTCTCATGAAGTGTTACTTCAACATAAGGAAGAGATTCAGTCAACCAAGCCCGAGAAGAAAAAGGGCGTTGCTCTTCATGGTGAGAAGGAGTCTTTCAAGTGGAAAAAGAAGTTCCAACGAGAAGCTCCACGTTAAGATGAAGAAGATCTTAGCGACGATGACTACATCGAGCTTGCCAAGAAATTCAAGAATTTCAAGGCATTCCTCAAGGACAATCAAGGTATGTCTTCATCAAAGTTTGTCTCACAGTCTAACAAGTTGGTTTGTTTCAACTGCAGTGGAAAAGGTCATGTGGCTACCGAATGCCCTTCTAAACCCACCATAGATACCTATTAGGGTGAAGGAAAGAAACATTGGAAAGCTGAGTCCGAGGTCAAGCACCAAAAGAAGGGACTTATCGGCACATTTGATGATTCCGATGGAAACACATCTAATGATGAAGAAGAGGATGACAAGGAGCACGATCACAGGTGTCTCGTTACCTTTGATGATTCTTCATCAACTTCATCTAACTCTAGCGATGAAGAGATGGGGACATGGCTCAACTCCAAAGAAGAAAGTTGCTTCATGGCTAATGGGGAAGAGTCTTCGTCAAGCTCAAGCGAGGAGGAAATCGATGAGGAAGTCAGGGAAGAAAGTGATGAGGAAGCTGAGGAGGAAAAGCCATCCTATGAGGAGCTTGAATACCGCCAAAATGTGGCCTCCAATTTGGCAAGTAAGTGCATCGACTCATATGATAAAATGAAGGCTAAACTTGATAATGCTATGAGTAGGGTACATGATTTAGAATCTTCTAGTGTAAATATTCATGATGAAATGCATGTTTGCAACACTAGTGAGAGAGACACACTTCTCTATCAAGTTAAGGAATTGAGTCTTTCAAATGAAAAACTTGTTGCTCAAAACCTTAGCTTAGGTTCTCACATTCAACAACTTACGTTGAAATATGAAGAGGAATCATGTAAGCTCATAAGCTTTGTGTATTCTAGGGATTCACTCCACGATTTGTTAGAAAAACAACATCCAGCAAATCATAGAAGAGGTTTGGGTTATTGTAACGACCACTTTTAGTGGTACGTTGTTCGTGCACGTGCTTTTGACTGTGCACGTGTTTATTTTAGACTTTATTCGTTTGTGAACACTTTTGTGTGATATGCCGGTGTGAACGTCTCTGAGAGTATTAAATAGTGGCACTATCTTGGAACGACGTTTCTCGAGTCGTTTTCCCACAATTTAATCTTACTCGATGAGACGTGACGATTTTCACTTTTGACGGGAGACGTTTCTATTTTTAGTTTCGTCGTCCGACGTCGAAATTGAGATCTGTCTTCTTAGTTAGCTCACTTTCGTCATCACGATCACCACGATATTTATTTTATAATTTTTGGAGTTCATTTGACCACTTTTATATTTTTAACAAGTTTTATATTATTTTTAATAATTAATTTTTAAATTATTTTCGACAAAATAAAATTTATTTGAGTTTAAAACGTTTTAAAGAATTTTTGAGCCAATTTCCAGCTCATTTGGACCAAGTCAAATCCTTGGGTGAGTTGGAGAAGTTTAGATTTAAATTTTAAATATTTTTAAACTTCTAATCCTATTAGATTTAGCCCTAGACCAAGTCAACCCATCTATACTATATAAGCAACCCCTAGGAAGACCTATTTTCGCAAGAAATTAGTCCTAGCCTCTTCCAAACTTGAAATTGGACGTTGCGACGATTCGTCGCAACGTTGCGACGTTCAGCTGCCGCACGACCGAGAAAAACGCCCCCGTTCCCCCGCTCCGACCGAAGCCCCAACCCCGCATCCATCGCCGCCCGCATCGCTTCACAGCGCCCGCCCCGTTCCCTCGGTCTGACCGACCGCTTGGCCCGCACCCCGCTCCGTACAGCGCTCCGCACCGTGCCCGCTTCGTTCCCCCGCATCGCTCAGCGTCTGACCGGTCGCCCCGCCCGCAGCGACCGACGTTGCAACGTTGCAACGTTGCAACATCGCCCGCCTCGCATCCCAAGCGCACGACCGAAGCCCCCGACCGGTCTGACCGAAGGAAGCGCCCGCCCCCGCTGCTGCGACCGACCCAAAGCGTCGAACAGCGCCGTTCCTAGTGTCTGACCGAGAGATCTCCCCGCACCGAGGCTGTACGACCGAGAGCCACTCGTCGCAACCCCGCATCCGTCGCACCACTTGCCTCCGTGGGCCCCCCAAGTTCTCCAGAGGTATTGTGGGTCCCCCAAAGGTCCCTAGGACTACTGTGGGCCCCACCTAGGTACGTTCTCTTCGACGACTTGCCGCGTACGACGTCGTCGCACGTCGTAGCCCGTCGTCGCACGTGCGAGCTTTGGAATCTGGAATCGTCGCCCGGGTTGATGCTCAGAACTTTCCAGCGAGGAAACTATATTAGAATCAGGACTTGGAGCGCGTTCTATTATTCCAACCCCCGGTGTCGCTACCCGACGCCGGTGTAGTTTTCGCGTCGTGTCGAGGTAACGCTTTGCACCCCTAGGACCCCCAACCCATTGCATGCTAATCAAGACTAAAATCAGTATTTTTAAAGTATTTTAAATGTTTTAAATTCACTAATCAAGATTAATAATATGGACTTTAGGCCGGTGGACTTGTGCACGTAGGATAATTGTGATTTTTTGGACTCATTGGACGGTGTGCTCAGACGTCGTGCTTGCAGGCAAGTGAAACTTGCCAACTCTTGTGTAGGGCCATGTTTTTAGGCCACTTTCTTGTTTTCAGCGTAAAAGAGACTAGTCAGTGAAATGATAGCTGGCTAGACGCCTACTTGATCTAGTTTGACAACGAAACTAGATCCGTCACCTAATTGATCTAGCTTGACAATGAAGCTAGATCCAACCCTTTAAACTTGTTGTTCATGCATGCTAAACTGTCACGTTTACCTTCCTTAAACTGTACGTACTTTTAACTGGCATGCATTGCATCTTACATGTCATCCAAATTGATTGTTGCATCGTAGCACACGCTACAAAATACTTGTACAATCCGTGTTTCCGTGTTCCCGACTAGGTGCACCCCTACGCCATACTTGTTTAAACACTTCCTGGCTCGTGGTCCAGAAGCGGGCCTCATGTGTTGGCTATAAACCAATGCCCGTTACACGTGGAGGGGTAGGGATAAACGGTTACTTGAGCTTAGGAGTGGCCTGATCCGCCCTCTAGCCAAAAGACGGAATCTCTGTGCACGAGGTGCTTACTTTTCTTGTCTTGTACTTGTCTTGTGAATGATTCATGTAATACTTGTCATCCATGCCATGCCATGCTCGTACTTTACTTTACTTTACTTTACCTGCTGCACCCATACTTTAACTGCCATGTCATCGCATCATGCTAGAACTGCTAGGTTGCTTTACTTGTACTTTCAGTTTCACTTGCACAAGTCTTCCAGACTTGCTGACATGTGCCCCTTTCTCTTTGGGTGTCACATGTTAGACCCTGAGCCAGAGATAGTTGTAGCGGACGAGGTAGTTGCTGACACTGAGTCTACGTTCGTCGAGGAGTTCGTGGACACCGGAGACCAGTTTTAGAGACTGTTGGCGTTGCTTTTGCTTTAGGTTGCTGTTAGATGTCGGTGCTTGCACCATTAATTTGTTGTTGTACTTTGTACTTTTGTTGGCCATGCTCGGCCTCTTTTAGACTCTTTTCTTTTAGCCTGGTGGCTTTTTCTGTGATGTTGAGATTTATTGCTATGAATATTCTGAGATGTTTCTTTTGTCTCTTTCGTTATTATTATCTTTGTTTCGTTTCACGTTGCAAGGACCTGCAGTTTTAATTTGATTGACGCTTATCGGACTTGCAGCTTTGTAGCTTCAAGTCTGAGCGGACCTTCTCACGCTTCGCCTCCACGTTCTTGGAAAGCGGGGCGTGACAGGTTTTGTTGGTGGCCCATGCAGGTCCGGTCTTGCAATTGCGAATTAACGGAACAACGATAATAATGGAATGTCCATTAAATAAATTGCAACATCCGAGTAATAAGCCCTGAGTTTAGTCGTTTTCCTATGACACTAGGTGATAAGAAGGCTTAGTTAGACGTCTGTGCTTGCTAATTAGGGGCCCTGATTGTAGTTAGACTCCCTTTTAGCAACTGATTTAATCGTCGTAGGAGTTACCTTAGTGGTCCTTGTCTACCTCTGACCATATTAGACCTCTAAAATTTCCTTTTGTCGTTCGCTTGGGTTCAACGATTTCGGACCAAGCTGAACGCATTTCGTTCCCGTCTAGCTCCTTAGAAGGTCTTAGTGCCTAGTTCCAAATCTTTAGTTGGTCGACCGTAGGAGTTCCGTAGACTTTCCTGATCCATATCCTAGGCGTATGTATGATTTGATCATCCGACTAAGTTCCTTGCCTCGATTCACGAGATCGTCTCATGACGATCGTCGTCAATTTTCAAACATCTCCACTGCAAAACTTGAACCTTCTGAAAGTATTTTTTCAATCTCCTCTTCCACTAAGTTTAACCTTGTTCAAAATTTTAATATACTTATACTTCATACTCTTTCATTGATTTAATTTTAAAAAAAAACGTTTGTCGGAATTTTTGAATACTAGCTTATAGTATTTTCCTAGTCTATGTTTTTCGTACTTATGCAAATGCGTCGTCCCTCCATATATTAATTTTATTCTGAATCTTACTTTTATTCAACTTGTAATTTTCCCGCCCAATTTATGCCATTCATATACTTTTCAAGACACATGGAATTTCAGCTTTCAGCAAGTTGGACTTCGCTCGTCATTTTCGCTACTCCAGATTTTTGCAAAGTACTATTTTCATAGCCTCTTCCTGCTTTAGACCCTCCCTGATTTGATTTTAAAGATTTGCTATTCGATCTTGATAATTCTTATGCTAAGTTACTATTATTTTCTTTCCGCTCACCATACACGCTTTTAGAAAAATTTCTAAACCAAATTGAATTTCAATTATTTCTATATCCGTGCCAGACTTGTTGAGCTCGTATATTAAGAACCTTGTGTAAATCAGTTTCTCATTTCAGGCAAACCCTGGTTCTCTAAAAAGTAGTTTCAATGTTAGTTATTTTAAATTTTCCATAGCCTAAAAGTTTTGAAAGCATTTAACATGAGTTTAAATTCTTCCGTTACTTGATTTCATTCTTGACTTTCCAAAACTTTTTTGACAACATTATATTAAAATTACTGACGTATAAATTTTCTAAACCATGTCCTTAATATTCGTGTAAATGATTTTACTTCCTTTTACATTGATTTTATATAAACCAATAAAACATTTTCTCTTATTATGAATACTCGACTCAAACTTATTTCAACTCGCTTTATCGATCTTCAAATATTTCTTTTCAGACGAGGATTTTAATTTTGAAGAACAACAGTTTTCAGATTTCACGTATTTTAGCTTGTGCTACTTACCACATTTTCTTTTTCCCCTCCTATATAAGCATCACTACATCTCCCTTTTCCCCCCAACCTAAACATCACCATTGAGTCTATGATTCGTCTAACCAAGCTATCTACTTGTATTCGTCCTATCTGAACTCGTGCCTATCGAACCTTCCCTCGTCACGACCTCGACCTCCCCTATTGCTTAGGCTTTAGTGTCCGTCAATGTCTGTGTCAACCCTTAATTGTTAGTAGGCCATTGGACCTTGTGAGGTAGTCGTAGTGCACGTACCTAAGTTGCGTACGTGGGCTTGAATGAGTTTGCCCCCATAGTATTTTGATGTTGCCTATTGAGTGATATATATATATACTCGGAGTTATTCGTGATAGTATGAAGTTGTTGTGTGTTAGTAGTTATAGATTTTTGTGTGGATAGCTATACTATACTAGGGATGCTTGTGTATATAAGAGTCAGCGTTGAAATATCTAAGTTGTGAATGTAGTAAGAGATACTTATAATGGTTGAAATAAAATGATTGGTAAAGCTATGTGTGTGCTAGGTGTGATAATAATAAGTGCATGTATAGTTAAGTAAGTAGGCCTATTGAGTGACCCATATATATTAGCACGTATGAGTGTGTGCTCGTATGTGGGTATGTATTGTGTTTAGACGTAAGTAGTTATGTTTTGATGCCTGAGTATATAGGTGATATACATATGGAAGTAGGGTTATAATTTTGATTGGTATTGTTTGCTTTCGCGGGATGTTGCATGCGTGCATACCGTGAGGTATACACGATTATTGCACATCTTAATTATGTACGTATGGATGTGTTAGTATACTAATTATAGGTAGTAGGCTATGGTATGAATATATGTGTGACTATACGATGAATACGTATGCATGTATTAGGGAGTGTATTATAAATATGTGGGTGCTGATGTCTGTAATGTTATTAGTATGGTATATAAAATGATTTAAATATGTGAGTATTGCCTGACTAAATATTAAGTGTGATTGATTTATGGAATGTATATGGTCGTATTGGTAGATGTATATATATGAGAGTGGTATCGGTATAGGTATAAATGTCGTGTTACGTATATAGAATATTCTGATATATGTATTGAGTCTCACTCAAGCTTGAGTGGGTATACTCTAAGTATAGTGAATGTATGCCTGAAGTTTGAATATAGCGATGTTTGATGTATGTATAGTGATAGGAGTGTTTGTGCCTGGTTGTGTTACGCACATGATTGTGGGTCGCTACACCAGTATATAGTTATAGGTGTTGGTTTTGTGGTATAGCTAATTACTAAGGACTTGCCCATGTGAACATATGTGTACTAGCTAAACTAGGTGTGCAGATGTACTAGTAATGTAATGGTATGATTGGTATGCGTAAATGAAATATTAGCGTGTATGGGTGTGCACCATGCACGGGTAAGTATGTGCTTAGTTATAAGTATTGATGACTATGATATATGTGGCGTGTCGTAAATACAGTTATAGGACTGTACGTGATGTGAATATATGGTGAACTATTTGCATGTATTTGAATGACTATATATTGTGAAACTATAGTAGTGGTGAATATATATATATATATATATATGTAGTGAAACTTGATTAATTATGGTATGGTGTGATTACATGTGTTGATGTGTTTAGTTTTGGATGAATACTAGGGATTATCAGAGGGTAGTATACCCTTGATGTCTGTGCATAGGTAGCTACATATAGGTAGAGCAATGATTGTATTGGCTAAGTGTGAGACTATCCTTATGTGAGTATCTGAACTATTGTTT
The DNA here is from genome assembly GCA_030789695.1 of Scilla litardierei. Taxonomy (NCBI): domain Eukaryota; kingdom Viridiplantae; phylum Streptophyta; class Magnoliopsida; order Asparagales; family Asparagaceae; genus Scilla; species Scilla litardierei. Next base: position 70,282,999 of record CM061141.1, read on the forward strand.
TATACTAGGTAGTAGTTATATAAGGGATGTATGTTTATATATATATGATTGAAATACATGTATAAGTTTGACTGACTATAATAAGTATAAGTATATGACGTACGTGAATGTATATATATATGTGTTGGTAGTGTTAATGTTTGACTACCTAGTGCGTATATGAGCACTTGTAATGACAATACCTGGTTTGAAATATAATGTGACTTGATTGGGGTAGCATTTAGAGCGACTAGTTATATTAGAAAGTCCGAGGACGGACTTTATTCTAAGGTGGGAAGGATGTAACGACCACTTTTAGTGGTACGTTGTTCGTGCACGTGCTTTTGACCGTGCACGTGTTTATTTTAGACTTTATTCGTTTGTGAACACTTTTGTGTGATATGCCGGTGTGAACGTCTCTGAGAGTATTAAATAGTGGCACTATCTTGGAACGCCGTTTCTCGAGTCGTTTTCCCACAATTTAATCTTACTCGATGAGACGTGACGATTTTCACTTTTGACGGGAGACGTTTCTATTTTTAGTTTCGTCGTCCGACGTCAAAATTGAGATCCGTCTTCTTAGTTAGCTCACTTTCGTCATCACGATCACCACGATATTTATTTTATAATTTTTGGAGTTCATTTGACCACTTTTATATTTTTAACAAGTTTTATATTATTTTTAATAATTAATTTTTAAATTATTTTCGGCAAAATAAAATTTATTTGAGTTTAAAACGTTTTAAAGAATTTTTGAGCCAATTTCCAGCTCATTTGGACCAAGTCAAATCCTTGGGTGAGTTGGAGAAGTTTAGATTTAAATTTTAAATATTTTTAAACTTCTAATCCTATTAGATTTAGCCCTAGACCAAGTCAACCCATCTATACTATATAAGCAACCCCTAGGAAGACCTATTTTCGTAAGAAATTAGTCCTAGCCTCTTCCAAACTTGAAATTGGACGTTGCGACGATTCGTCGCAACGTTGCGACGTTCAGCTGCCGCACGACCGAGAAAAACGCCCCCGTTCCCCCGCTCCGACCGAAGCCCCAACCCCGCATCCATCGCCGCCCGCATCGCTTCATAGCGCCCGCCCCGTTCCCTCGGTCTGACCGACCGCTTGGCCCGCACCCCGCTCCGCACAGCGCTCCGCACCGTGCCCGCTTCGTTCCCCCGCATCGCTCAGCGTCTGACCGGTCGCCCCGCCCGCAGCGACCGACGTTGCAACGTTGCAACGTTGCAACATCGCCCGCCTCGCATCCCAAGCGCACGACCGAAGCCCCCGACCGGTCTGACCGAAGGAAGCGCCCGCCCCCGCTGCTGCGACCGACCCAAAGCGTCGAACAGCGCCGTTCCTAGTGTCTGACCGAGAGATCTCCCCGCACCGAGGCTGTACGACCGAGAGCCACTCGTCGCAACCCCGCATCCGTCGCACCACTTGCCTCCGTGGGCCCCCCAAGTTCTCCAGAGGTATTGTGGGTCCCCCAAAGGTCCCTAGGACTACTGTGGGCCCCACCTAGGTACGTTCTCTTCGACGACTTGCCGCGTACGACGTCGTCGCACGTCGTAGCCCGTCGTCGCACGTGCGAGCTTTGGAATCTGGAATCGTCGCCCGGGTTGATGCTCTGAACTTTCCAACGAGGAAACTATATTGGAATCAGGACTTGGAGCGCGTTCTATTATTCCAACCCCCGGTGTCGCTACCCGACGCCGGTGTAGCTTTCGCGTCGTGTTGAGGTAACGCTTTGCACCCCTAGGACCCCCAACCCATTGCATGCTAATCAAGACTAAAATCAGTATTTTTAAAGTATTTTAAATGTTTTAAATTCACTAATCAAGATTAATAATATGGACTTTAGGTCGGTGGACTTGTGCACGTAGGATAATTGTGATTTTTTGGACTCATTGGACGGTGTGCTCAGACGTCGTGCTTGCAGGCAAGTGAAACTTGCCAACTCTTGTGTAGGGCCATGTTTTTAGGCCACTTTCTTGTTTTCAGCGTAAAAGAGACTAGTCAGTGAAATGATAGCTGGCTAGACGCCTACTTGATCTAGTTTGACAACGAAACTAGATCCGTCACCTAATTGATCTAGCTTGACAACGAAGCTAGATCCAACCCTTTAAACTTGTTGTTCATGCATGCTAAACTGTCACGTTTACCTTCCTTAAACTGTACGTACTTTTAACTGTCATGCATTGCATCTTACATGTCATCCAAATTGATTGTTGCATCGTAGCACACGCTACAAAATACTTGTATAATCAGTGTTTCCGTGTTCCCGGCTAGGTGCACCCCTACGCCATACTTGTTTAAACACTTCCTGGCTCGTGGTCCAAAAGCGGGCCTCATGTGTTGGCTAGAAACCAATGCCCGTTACACGTGGAGGGGTAGGGATAAACGGTTACTTGAGCTTAGGAGTGGCCTGATCCGCCCTCTAGCCAAAAGACGGAATCTCTGTGCACGAGGTGCTTACTTTTCTTGTCTTGTACTTGTCTTGTGAATGATTCATGTAATACTTGTCATCCATGCCATGCCATGCTCGTACTTTACTTTACTTTACTTTACCTGCTGCACCCATACTTTAACTGCCATGTCATCGCATCATGCTAGAACTGCTAGGTTGCTTTACTTGTACTTTCAGTTTCACTTGCACAAGTCTTCCAGACTTGCTGACATGTGCCCCTTTCTCTTTGGGTCTCACATGTTAGACCCTGAGCCAGAGATAGTTGTAGCGGACGAGGTAGTTGCTGACACTGAGTCTACGTTCGTCGAGGAGTTCGTGGACACCGGAGACCAGTTTTAGAGACTGTTGGCGTTGCTTTTGCTTTAGGTTGCTGTTAGATGTCGGTGCTTGCACCATTACTTTGTTGTTGTACTTTGTACTTTTGTTGGCCATGCTCGGCCTCTTTTAGACTCTTTTCTTTTAGCCTGGTGGCTTTTTCTGTGATGTTGAGATTTATTGCTATGGATATTCTGAGATGTTTCTTTTGTCTCTTTCGTTATTATTATCTTTGTTTCGTTTCGCGTTGCAAGGACCTGTAGTTTTAATTTGATTGATGCTTATCGGACTTGCAGCTTTGTAGCTTCAAGTCTGAGCGGACCTTCTCACGCTTCGCCTCCACGTTCTTGGGAAGCGGGGCGTGACAGTTATATTCAAAATGTGGTTCCCAAACCCATCTCTAATTCCTCTTATGGTGCAAGTTCAAGAAATATTGCTAAAGCACCTAAGAAGAATCACCATGCTTTCTTGTACAACAAGAACACCAACAAGAAGCATGTAGATCACAAGGTGATGAGGAAGAATGAAAAATCTTCATTTTTTGCTAAGAAGCAAAATCCTCATTCTTTGCATGCTAAGAAATTCGTTTATACACCTAAGCATGCCACATCCTTCCCTCTTGCAAAGGCAAAACCATTGCCTAGGAAATCCTTGAGATTATGGATTCCCACTAAGGTTAGTGTGCAAGAGAGAGATAGTTACATCAACTCTCTAGTTAGGGATGTGATCACCTCGTGTGATTACGTTAGGAAATCAAACTCCTCTTGGGTTTGGTTACCTAATGGTTCACACATATGCATATTGCATGGGTATTGTGTTTCTATGTTTATTTTAAGCATACCCATTGATTGTGTGTGTTTCATGATTTTGAAAATATTTTCAAATTTATTTCTTTTCATGAAAATGGGGACTTTGGGGTTTATTGACATACATGCATTTTTGATCCATGTGTATGTCAATGGGGGAGTTAATATGTTATATGTTTAAATTATTTTAAGACATATTTTAACTCTCATTTTGGAGGTTATTTGAGATCCTTATTTACATTTGGTTATTTTGGGTCTCAAACCAAATCTCTTGTTTATTGCCAACACGTTTCATGTTTCTTTGTTTTTGGCAATATCCTTGTGTTTCATTGAAGCTTGATTTTTTTTTCCATATCTATTGCTTTGATACACTTTTTGGCCCATGGCTCCATTTATTGTATAATTGGTATTAGATCCTAGAAGTCAAAAGTTGACCATTTCTATGATATATGGGAAGCATGGGATAGTGAATTGATACCCACTAAAATTTTCAATTTGGTACCATACATCTCTTTCATTCTTGCATATTGTCTCATCTTGGTTAAGATGACAAAGGGGGATATATTTAATGTCCACCTTTTTGACAATGTCAAGGGGGAGAGATATATGCATTATGTAAATATATATCATATAGGGGAGAGATATATACATTTGCATATGGGGAGAGATTTAAGGGATTGTTTAAACCATTCATGTTTGCATGACATTGTATATTACAATTGGTTTATATAATCCTGCCTATTATATGTCACCTTGATTTCAAGTTGGCATAATGAGTATTTACCTTTGTGTAGCTCATTGTTTATTTGGTGCATATAAGAAGGGGGAGATCATTAGTATTGCGCTTTATTTCTTCATGATTTACATAATGTGTGTCATCATCAAAAAGGGGGAGATTGTTGAGTATTGGTGCTTCATACCAATCTTATTTTGATGATGATCACAACATTATGTTGTTGCTAATGAATCTCATGATTTAGTCTCACAGTTTATTTCCTAGAATATCTTTCTTGGAGACTAATCACTTGGTGTAAGGATGTACATCATGTGAAGAAGGACCAAAGCTTGGACTCAAGGAGTGCCAAAGCTTGGAGATGGTGGAGAGCAATCAAGGCATCAAGATTGAAGATTTAGACTGTCACGCCCCGCTTCCCATTCTACCGGGAGCGAGGACGCGAGCGGGTCCGCGATGTGCTTAAAACAAAGAGGAGTACTTTTTTTTTCTTCCTCCTTGGTTTAAACACACTAAGCGTCCATGAAATAATATGGCAGGATCTTGCATGCTTATAAGAAATAGTACAGATGACATTATTACAATACCAAAGCGTCTGAAAGTAAAGTACAACATAGGCCTAGTATGGCCGCAATCAACAAGTACAACAATTACATTAATCAAATATATAAAGTGCAGTCGCGAAGTGTAATGTCTAGTCTTCTGTGGGTAGATACTCCACGTAGCCTTCGAGCTCTGGCTCGGTTCCTGCAGCAAAGACTTCAACGAACTCACTGTCGGTACCTGACGGACATTTCGTAAAAACAACAAAATGAAATGTCCGTCAGCGAGGTATACTCGGCAAGATATTCTCAAAACCAAAATGTTAGACATTTAAATTAAAAACTGAAAACACAAGTGATAAGATAAGTAGAAAAGAGATATAGCAGTGTAAGGCAGTTAAAGCAGTTAAATGTTCGCAACCATTTGTAACCTGCAACAATTTAATAATCTGATAGCAATTGTCGATACTGCTAGCAACCTGCAACAATTCAATATTCAATAACAATTTTCAAAGCCATTTGTAACATGTGACAATTTAACATTCAATGATAAGACTATAGTAACCTGCAGAAAAGATGTTAGAACAATTAATCAAAAACCACTCTATCCTAGTGATAAGTCCACGTCCAAGAGTACTAGAGATAACCAACATGCAGCCTGCGACGGTAGCAACTCCGAGGCTTACCCACCGTTCCGATATGGCAACGGTCAAGGATCTAACCCCCGTAATGTGTTGGAGGTAATTTAGTATGGCGCATCCGGTCATTCTGTGACACTTGTGATCATAGACTACCCCAATCCCAGGTCAAGTCAAGTGGCGGTCAAAAGAATGTGTACTATCTGTCTATTATTGAAATTCCATCTTCCATTCTATATTATTAAAGTTCCATCTTCTATTCAATATTGTTGAAGTTCCATCTTCCATTCAGTCAATTTAATCTCGGTGTTCCAATAGTCTGTACAACAGTCTCGTGAAAGTTCACAACTTCACGACTTGATTCAGCAATTAAATGAAAACATAAAAATTCACTTAAATAGATGAAAGAACGGGTAAGATATGATTTTAACTAAGAAAATGAGTTTAAATTAGCTTAAAATACTTTCTAAGACTAGTAATTATTTTTCAAGATTTTTAAACAATTTTTGAACAATTTTAAATAGCCAAAAAGCAATTTTATATCAAGAAATGATTTTTAAAACATATGTTCAAGGAATTGTTTAGAGCAAACCATACATCAGAATTCTTCAAACAAGGTGTCAAAATGATCGTATCCACTAGTACTACGACATATATTTTTATCGTACATAAGTGTACGTAAAAATCACAGATTACGAATTTTAAAAGGATTTTTAAAACAAGAATTTATCATTACAACATATCTTCAAAGATTTATTCCGGGCAAACCGTATGTCGGAATTCTGTAAACAAGATGTCAAAACGATTGTATTTACGAGTACTGAAAAATATATTTTTATCGTACATCGGTATGTGTAAAAATTGCAAGCTACGAATTTTAAAAGGATTTTAACCTATTTAAGTTTTGCCTTTAAAAATTCACTGTGAGAAATATACTTGCCTGATCGCGACGAAACTAGCACCAATGGATTCGTTTCGACGTTTCTGATTTTCTGGGACTAATCTCGCAATTTTCTGAGCCCTATACAATTACTTATGGATTATAAAACATAAAACCCATTTATTAATTAATAAAATACTTAAAAATACGAAATTACTCATATTTACAAGTTTGCCATTCGAAACTTACGCTGCTGTTGACGTTGTATGCGGGGAGAGAGAGGGAGAGAGAGACGGCGGGGGTGTTTCGCCGGCGGCGGTGGCGGGGTCGAGGGGGCCGGGGGTCGACGACGTCGGGGTCGCGGCGAAGCGGCGATGCGACGGCGGCGGATAGCGGCGAGGCGGAGGCAGGGGAGCGGCGACGGTGAGGGCTTCGGGGCGCTGGGTGAGGGGCTGTCGGGCTTTAGTCGGAGGCGGGGAAACGGCGGGCGAGGTCGGCGGTGGGTGCTGGCAGTGGCGGAGCGGGGAGAGGAAGGCGGGGGTCGCTGCGGTGGTGAGAGGCCACGGCGGTGGCGGGTGACTCCGACGAGGCGAGCGGGAACAGGGGAGGGGGCGGCGAGGTGCTTCGACGGTGGGAGCTGCACTCGAGGCGGAGGAACGGCAGTCGGGGCCGGCGGATGGCCGGAGCGAGGGGGAGAGAGAGCGAGACTGTGAGAGCGGGGGAATTCGAACGTCGAGCTCGTTCGTCCTGGGTATCAAACGAGAACAGGGAAGAGAGATAGAGAGCTTACTGTGGGTTAATTTGTGAAGCTGGGAGGTGTTTTAAATAGGGTTAGGGAGTGGTATTCTTGTAATTAGGGGAGACAACATTTTTAATTGGGAAGATGAGTGTTGGATCTGAATGATTTCAGATCCAACCAGTATTTCGGTGGGTTAAGAGTCGGTTGGGGGTTTAGGGTAAGAGTAAATAGTTAAAAGTAATTGTAAAAAGGTCATTAGTGCTTGTAATTAGCAAAGCGGTGAAATACAGACACGTTTTCACAAACGACTCTGAAAAATTACGAAAACATACCCACAGGATCGTATCGTCACGAGGATCGCGAATACGAGATCTATTTCGTAGTTTGGACTACGGAAATACGTGTTTTGGGCCAAAACGTTTAGGAAGCGGGTTTGCGGGTTCTCTATTGATCCGACTTCGGAAAATTACGAAATTAATGTGGGAAGCACAAAATGGTCTTAGAGTGATACTGTAGAAGTTTGAAATCATTTTGAAAACGTTTACATAAAAAAATAATTGTTACGACTGAAATGTTAAAATTGGGTTTAAATAATTATAAAAAATCATTTAGGGATTTAGGTTGGTACTCGTATATCCTAAAATATGTTATAAATATATTGGTTCCACAAAACATTTTTTTATAAATGATTTATAAACTATTTTGATGTTCAACTCCTAACAAACCATTATAAAATATTATTTATTAAGAAAATACGTAGAAAATGGGTATTGCTGAATACGGGTCATCACATTCTACCCACCTTATAAAAATTTCGTCCTCGGAATTTCTCACACTAAAATACATATAATAAAGATACAATGAACTAAGATTCAGTGAACAAATATGGATATCTCTCGCGCATCTCATCTTCTCGTTCCCAGGTGGATTCGCCAGGTGAGTCATGTCGCCACATCACTCTAACGAGATTGACTACGCTATTCCTGAGAGTCTTTTGTCGTCGATCCAAAATCTGCACTGGCTGTTGCTCATATGAAAGATCTGGTCGTACTGTGATCTCTGAGTGGTCAACCACATGAGTAGGATCACTAATGTAACGACGCAGCTGTGAGACATGGAATACGTCATGTACTCCTTCCAGCGAAGGTGGTAGGGCCAGGCGGTAAGCTACTTCTCCAACTCGCTCCAAAATATCGAAAGGGCCGATAAATCTCGGACTGAGCTTTCCTCTTCTTCCAAATCTGATTACTCCACGGTTAGGAGATATCTTCAGAAATACATGATCCCCAGGTTGAAACTCTAGATGACGACGCTTCGCATCGGCCCAGTGCTTGTATCGGTCTTGTGCAATGCGAAGTTTGTCTCTGATAGTACGCACCACATCAACAGCTTCTACAATCAGCTCTGGACCCAAAAGTTCTCGGTCGCCAATGTCATCCCAACTTAATGGAGAATGACATTTTCTTCCATAGAGTGCTGCAAATGGGGCCATACCGATACTTGCTTGGTAGCTGTTGTTGTATGAAAACTCCACTAAGTGCAAGTGGTCTTCCCACGAGCCTTTGAAGTCAAGCATACAAGCTCTCAACATATCTTCGAGTATCTGGATGGTGCGCTCAGATTGCCCATCTGTCTGCGGATGATACGCAGTGCTGAAGCTCAGACTGGTACCAAGATTTGATTGCAGACTTTTCCAAAAGTGAGATGTGAATCTCGTGTCTCGATCAGAGACAATGCTCACTGGGACTCCGTGCAATCTCACGATTTCCTGTACGGTCATCGCTCATATTACGACATAAACTAGGAAGAAGTTATAAGGTATAGAAATAATCGTTACCTCCATGTACTTCTTCGCGAGTAATTCAGTCGATTGTCCTACTCGGAATGGTATGAAATGTGCCGACTTGGTTAATCGATCAACGATCACCCAGATGGCATCATTCTGCTTTGTACTCCGAGGTAGTCCAGTGACGAAATCCATGGTGATGTGTTGCCACATCCACTCAGGAATAGGCAGCGGTTGAAGCAATCCTGTGACACGATGATGTTCAGCCTTCACTTGCTGACATACCAGGCATTTGGCGACGCTTCGAGCAATGCTTCTCTTCATTCCATGCCACCAAAAATTTAGACGAAGATCTTTGTACATTTTGGTGCCACCAGGATGTACAGAGTATGGGGAACTATGTGCTTCATTCATCAGCTCTTCTCGGATATCGCCTGAAGGCACACAGATTCTGCTGCCATATCTCAAGGATCCGTCTTCATGGATAAGAAAATCCGTTCGAAGACTTGCTTCCACTTGAGTATTGATCTTCCGTAACATTGCATCTCCAGCTTGAGCGGCTTTGATACGGTCGATGATGGTAGACTGAATTTGAAGATTCATTAATGAAGCTTCAATCCCAGGTAGAATGATTTCAATCTCCATCTCTCGCAGCTCTAGTTGTAGTCTCTTCTGAGCCGTGAGTGTCATAACAGTTGGTAGCCGGCTCAATGCGTCTGGTACGACATTAACCTTCCCAGGATGATATTGGAGGTCGATATCGTAGTCAGCCATGAGTTCCAACCATCTGCGTTGTCTCATGTTTAGCTCCTTCTGCGTGAAGATATACTTCAGACTTTTGTGGTCGGTGAAGATCTTCACTTGCTCGCCCAGTAGAAAATGTCTCCAGATCTTCAGAGCAAAAACAACTGCGGCTAGCTCCAGATCATGAGTCGGATAATTCTTCTCATGAGTCTTCAGTTGTCGAGAAGCATACGCCACAACATGACCATGTTGATGTAGCACACACCCGAGACCTTTGCCAGATGCATCACAATATACTTCAAATCCCCCAGTTCTGTCTGGTATAGCCAGAACTGGTGCAGTTGTTAGCTTCGTCTTCAATCCTTCGAAAGCTTGCTCACAAGCCTCGGACCAAATATACTTGACGTCCTTCCTCGTTAGTCGAGTCATAGGCTCAGCAATCTTGGAGAAGTCCTGGATGAATCGGCGGTAGTAGCCAGCCAATCCAAGAAAACTCCGGATGTCCGAAACTGACCGAGGGGTTGGCCAATTTCTAACATATGCGACTTTCTCCGGATCAACAGAAATACCATCTCCAGATACCACATGCCCAAGAAAGGCAACGCGGTTAAGCCAAAATTCACATTTGCTGAACTTGGCGTATAGTCGATGATGACACAGAGTCTTCAATACGATCCGCAGGTGGTCAGCATGATCTTCCTCGTTTTTCGAATAGACCAGAATGTCATCAATAAAGATCACTACGAATTTATCCAAGAACTCATAAAAGATGAGGTTCATGAGGTTCATGAATACCGCTGGCGCATTGGTCACGCCAAAGGGCATAACTGCGAATTCGTAGTGTCCATACTTGGTTCGAAAAGCAGTCTTGGATATGTCGTCCTTCTTGACTTTCACTTGGTGATATCCACTTCGGAGGTCAAGCTTGGAGAAGACTCGAGATCCACCAAGTTGGTCGAAGATGTCGTCGATGCGCGGCAATGGATATTTGTTCTTCACGGTGACCTTGTTCAGCTCTCGGTAGTCCACGCACATCCTTCTTGAGCCGTCCTTCTTTTTGACCAATAGGACTGGTGCACCCCAGGGAGATACGCTGGGATGTATCAATCCCTTCTGCAACAGGTCGTCTAATTGGGTACGAAGTTCCTCCAATTCTGCTGGTGCCATACGATAAGGAGCTTTGGAGATAGGCTGAGTATCTGGCATCAGGTCAATGGTGAATTCAAGAGCTCGATCGGGTGGTAATCCTGAAATTTCTTCAGGAAATACGTCGTCGAATTCTCGAACTACTCTGGGCTTCTCAGGTTCAGCTAGCTTAGAGGCCATCATCATCTTCAGAGGCTTGGCCCGGAATTGAATAGGTCCAAGCGACTGGCTTCCGCTCGAAAATTCGAACATTGGATGGTTGGGAATTTCGAACACTACCTTCTTTTTGTGACAATCGATGGTAGCGTAAAAAGTTCCTAACCAATCCATTCCGAATACAGCGTCAAAGTTTGGCATGTCGATTACTATGAAGTCAGCGTAGAGCTCGCGACCACATATCACCAAAGGGCATGATCGACAGCCACCGGAAGTCTTCACTACGCCATTCCCGGTGTTGATGTTCCATCGGTTAGAAAGAGGGTCAATAGGAATGGAATGTGTTGTAGCGAACTTAAGTGATAAGAAACAATGGGATGCTCCAGAATCAAAGAGGGATAAGGCTGGTGTAGATGCTACTAAAACGATACCTAGAGTACGATAAGGTATTCTTTAGCAGTCTAAAGTAAAGCTATGAGCATCTAGTAAGGCAAGGGAGGATGTCTTAGATGTTACCTGTGATCACTGGTTCAGTCGCCTCGGCCTCTTCAGCAGTCATGGTAAAAGCTTGGCGTTTAGGCTGGGCCTGTTGGAAAACCCTCTGCTGTGGCGGTAAGGGTGGTCCACGGGATGTTGATCCAGGAGCTCCAGTAGTAAATGGTTTGTTGATGCGCTGGGGGCAGTCCTTAACAGTGTGCTCCGGTGATCCACATGCCAAGCATGGGTTCAACAGTTGGCGACAGTCCTTCTTGGTATGGCCCGGTCGGTTGCAGTGGAAGCATACCATAGTAGCTCAATTGTTGTTTGGAGGAGCAGCGGTCCGGTTGTTGGCTGGAGCAACAGGCCTGTAGTTGTTGGGAGCAGTAGGCCTCTTGAAGGTAGTAGTCTGCATCGGTCGAAGATTGTTCCTTGGTGGTTCCATCGGGCGCTTTCCTTGGGCTGCTTTACGCTGTTTGTCAAGAGCCTCATGGTTGCGGGCAACCTCCAGTATCTTCTCATAGCTGGTCAGATCAGCCGAGGTCATTGAAGCTTGAATATTGTAATTCAGACCTTGGCGGAACTGGAAGGCATGATCTTCCGTATTCTCCACCATGTGAGGAGCGAATTGACTCAGCATAGAGAACTCAGCATCGTACTCGTCAACAGTCATTGATTCTTGTTTTAAGTTGACGAAACGTTGTTGAAGTTCCCTTCTTGCTGCTTTAGGGAAAAACTTTGTGTCGAAACGCTCACGAAATGTGGCCCAGGCAATAGGTCGCATTATACGCTTTTCCTCAGTGTCCCACCAGGTTCGGGCGTAATCAGTCAGTTGGAGCCTGGCCATTTCCACCCATCCTGCCTGGGGGATACGGGCAGTGGCCAAATTGTCTTCAGTGTTACGTGCCCATTCTTCAGCTTCCAATGGAGTTTCCTTCCCAGAGAACGGTTTAGGACGCATCTCACGGAATTGTTTAACTCCGGCTTCTCCTCGACGTTCAGTTCTAGGTTCACGCTCGAGGATTTGATGCTGGATGTCCAACATCTCTCTGATGATCCCCATGAAGTCGTTCTCGGTGATGCCGTTGGTGTTCCTGGTGTTGGGTCTACCTGCCATGCTGCAAAACAAACCACAAGGTAAGTTCGGTAATTATATACTAATTAGATACTTTGATATCAATGACATCCAAACCATTTCTTAAGGTATTCGCATAAGCAAGACCTGCATGGGCCACCACTAAAACCTGTCACACCCCGCTTCCCATTCTACCAGGAGCGAGGACGCGAGCGGGTCCGCGATGTGCTTAAAACAAAGAGGAGTACTTTTTTTTTCTTCCTCCTTGGTTTAAACACACTAAGCGTCCATGAAATAATATGGCAGGATCTTGCATGCTTATAAGAAATAGTACAGATGACATTATTACAATACCAAAGCATCTGAAAGTAAAGTACAACATAGGCCTAGTATGGCCGCAATCAACAAGTACAACAGTTACATTAATCAAATATATAAAGTGCAGTCGCGAAGTGGAATGTCTAGTCTTCTGTGGGTAGATACTCCACGTAGCCTTCGAGCTCTGGCTCGGTTCCTGCAGCAAAGACTTCAACGAACTCACTGTCGGTACCTGACGGACATTTCATAAAAACAACAAAATGAAATGTCCGTCAGCGAGGTATACTCGGCAAGATATTCTCAAAACCAAAATGTTAGACATTTAAATTAAAAACTGAAAACACAAGTGATAAGATAAGTAGAAAAGAGATATAGCAGTGTAAGGCAGTTAAAGCAGTTAAATGTTCGCAACCATGTGTAACCTGCAACAATTTAATAATCTGATAGCAATTGTCGATACTGCTAGCAACCTGTAACAATTCAATATTCAATAACAATTTTCAAAGCCATTTGTAACATGTGACAATTTAACATTCAATGATAAGACTATAGTAACTTGCAGAAAAGATGTTAGAACAATTAATCAAAAACCACTCTATCCTAGTGATAAGTCCACGTCCAAGAGTACTAGAGATAACCAACATGCAGCCTGCGACGGTAGCAACTCCGAGGCTTACCCACCGTTCCGATATGGCAACGGTCAAGGATCTAACCCCCGTAATGTGTTGGAGGTAATTTAGTATGGCTCATCCGGTCATTCTGTGACACTTGTGATCATAGACTACCCCAATCCCAGGTCAAGTCAAGTGGCGGTCAAAAGAATGTGTACTATCTGTCTATTATTGAAATTCCATCTTCCATTCTATATTATTAAAGTTCCATCTTCTATTCAATATTGTTGAAGTTCCATCTTCCATTCAGTCAATTTAATCTCGGTGTTCCAATAGTCTGTACAACAGTCTCGTGAAAGTTCACAACTTCACGACTTGATTCAGCAATTAAATGAAAACATAAAAATTCACTTAAATAGATGAAAGAACGGGTAAGATATGATTTTAACTAAGAAAATGAGTTTAAATTAGCTTAAAATACTTTCTAAGACTAGTAATTATTTTTCAAGATTTTTAAACAATTTTTGAACAATTTTAAATAGCCAAAAAGCAATTTTATATCAAGAAATGATTTTTAAAACATATGTTCAAGGAATTGTTTAGAGCAAACCATACATCAGAATTCTTCAAACAAGGTGTCAAAATGATCGTATCCACTAGTACTACGACATATATTTTTATCGTACATAAGTGTACGTAAAAATCACAGATTACGAATTTTAAAAGGATTTTTAAAACAAGAATTTATCATTACAACATATCTTCAAAGATTTATTCCGGACAAACCGTATGTCGGAATTCTGTAAACAAGATGTCAAAACGATCGTATTTACGAGTACTGAAAAATATATTTTTATCGTACAGCGGTATGTGTAAAAATTGCAAGCTACGAATTTTAAAAGGATTTTAACCTATTTAAGTTTTGCCTTTAAAAATTCACTGTGAGAAATATACTTGCCTGATCGCGACGAAACTAGCGCCAATGGATTCGTTTCGACGTTTCTGATTTTCTGGGACTAGTCTCGCAATTTTCTGAGCCCTATACAATTACTTATGGATTATAAACCATAAAACCCATTTATTAATTAATAAAATACTTAAAAATACGATATTACTCATATTTACAAGTTTGCCATTCGAAACTTACGCTGCTGTCGACGTTGTATGCGGGGAGAGAGAGGGAGAGAGAGAGACGGCGGGGGTGTTTCGCCGGCGGCGGTGGCGGGGTCGAGGGGGCCGGGGGTCGACGACGTTGGGGTCGCGGCGAAGCGGCGATGCGACGGCGGCGGATAGCGGCGAGGCGGAGGCAGGGGAGCGGCGACGGTGAGGGCTTCGGGGCGCTGGGTGAGGGGCTGTCGGGCTTTAGTCGGAGGCGGGGGAAACGGCGGGCGAGGTCGGCGGTGGGTGCTGGCAGTGGCGGAGCGGGGAGAGGAAGGCGGGGGTCGCTGCGGTGGTGAGAGGCCACGGTGGTGGCGGGCGACTCCGGCGAGGCGAGCGGGAACAGGGGAGGGGGGTAGCGAGGCGCTTCGGCGGTGGGAGCTGCACTCGAGGCGGAGGAACGGCAGTCGGGGCCGGCGGATGGCCGGAGCGAGGGGGAGAGAGAGCGAGACTGTGAGAGCGGGGGAATTCGAACGTCGAGCTCGTTTGTCCTGGGTATCAAACGAGAACAAGGAAGAGAGATAGAGAGCTTACTGTGGGTTAATTTGTGAAGTTGGGAGGTGTTTTAAATAGGGTTAGGGAGTGGTATTCTTGTAATTAGGGGAGACAACATTTTTAATTGGGAAGATGAGTGTTGGATCTGAATGATTTCAGGTCCAACCAGTATTTCGGTGGATTAAGAGTCGGTTGGGGGTTTAGGGTAAGAGTAAATAGTTAAAAGTAATTGTAAAAAGGTCATTAGTGCTTGTAATTAGCAAAGCGGTGAAATACAGACACGTTTTCACAAACGACTCCGAAAAATTACGAAAACATACCCACAGGATCGTATCGTCACGAGGATCGCGAATACGAGATCTATTTCGTAGTTTGGACTACGGAAATACGTGTTTTGGGCCAAAACGTTTAGGAAGCGGGTTTGCGAGTTCTCTATTGATCCGACTTCGAAAAATTACGAAATTAATGTGGGAAGCACAAAATGATCTTAGAGTGATACTGTAGAAGTTTGAAATCATTTTGAAAACGTTTACATAAAAAAATAATTGTTACGACTGAAATGTTAAAATTGGGTTTAAATAATTATAAAAAATCGTTTAGGGATTTAGGTTGGTACTCGTATATCCTAAAATATGTTATAAATATATTGGTTCCACAAAACATTTTTTTATAAATGATTTATAAACTATTTTGATGTTCAACTCCTAACAAACCATTATAAAATATTATTAATTAAGAAAATACGTAGAAAATGGGTATTGCTGAATACGGGTCATCACATAGACTCTAAGGAAAGCATTGTAATCCATGTAATTTACTTTATTGCTTTCTCTCTTTTTTGAGTATAGGTTATTGTAATGCCTTGTTAGATGGTTTATTTATCATGCATATGCATTTAACCATCTTAGTGAACCTTAGGATTATCATAGAATTCAACCCAATAGGTTCACTCTGTCCAAAGACTCATTTGAAGTCTCTGGCTTTCCATCAGTCGCCTGATGAGGGAAACATAGTCGACTGGGTGATTTCTAGTCGCCTGTAGATCCTTCTACAGTCGCATGATTTGTGTTGAGTATTGGTGTTTCATACCAATCTTATGTTGATGATGAGCACAACATTATGTTGTTGCTAATGAATCTCATGTTTTAGTCTCTCAGTTCATTTCAAGGATATCTTTCTTGGAGACTAATCACTTGGTGTAAGGATGGACATCATGTGAAGAAGAGCCAAAGTTTGGACTCAAGGAGTGCCAAAGCTTGGAGATAATGGAGAGCAATCAAGGCATCAAGATTGTAGACTTAGATTCTTTTGAAAGCATTGTAATCCATGTAATTTACTTTATTGCTTTCTCTCTCTTTTGAGTCTAGGGTTGATGTAATGCCTTGCTAGATGGTTTGCTCATTCATGAACATGCATTTAACCATCTTAGTGAACCTTAGGATTATCATAGAATCCAACCCAATAGGTTCACTATTTCGGTCAGTCGTCTGATGAGGGAAACACAGTCGACTGGGTGATTTCCAGTCGCCTGTAGATTCTTCTACAGTCTCCTGATATGCACTGCTCAAGTCAACATTTCAATTGACTCAAACTTGAGCTTTACGCACGGTCGCCTGTCGATCAGTTTTCAGTCGCCTGTATATTTACAGTCGCCTGATATTTGGCCAACAGTCATCTGTCTAGCGTATGTGCAATCTCTGCATCTCTATGTCTTCTCTCCATATTTTACAGGAGTCGACTGATGAAGAATATACAGTTGCTTGACTATTCGACAGTCGACTGTAGTATTGACATCAGTCGCCTGTGCGTAGAATTGGAGAAAGAGTGCAGCTCTCTGTTTCGATCCATCCCCTGCAGCAGTCGTCTGCTGAATGATTAACATGCGCCTGTCCTGTTTGTTAGTCGACTGTATTGACTTCGTCAGTCGACTGTCCTGGCTCAGATTATAGTCGTTGGATATTTTCTAGCCGTTGATCAGTCGACTGTCTTATGATCATCAGTCGACTGTTCCTGTCGTTTTCACCCAGTTTCTAGCCGTTGCAGATTTGATTTTTTGGCTGTTTCTTTGGGTTTTTGGGCTTGATATAGGATTCCTATATATATGAGTGTGCTGTCTTTCTTGAGAACTCTTGACAACATTTGATAAACTCTTGACTCTATAGAAAATCTCAAGAGATCAATAAGCCACTCTCAAGCTCCCTCATTTCCCTCAATTGAGCATTCATCTTTCTTCATGCATTGAAGTCCAGCTCAAGGGAGATCATCCAAGTGCTCACTAGCATATTCCAACACTTGGAGATCCTCTTCCATGCCTTGCATTCATTCATGAGTAAGCATCTCAAGGCATAGGTAAGAGTATTTACTTTACAGGGTGTAAATTGTTTTCCTATTTCTCTTTGTGGGATTAGGATACTCTCTTTGTGGGAGGTTGTCTCTTTGTGGGACTAGGAAATTCTCTTTGTGGGAATTAACTCTCTTTGTGGGAGTTCTAGTGTCCTAGTGTACGGCTAACCCTAATTCTCTGAGTGGGAGTTAGTGATTCTCTGTGTGGGAATCTTGATCCTTGTGTAGGATTGGTTGGGTCCTTGTGTAGGGCATAAATCCTCTTTGTGGGGTATCTCCTTGTGAGATTTGTATTCACTTCTCTGTGTGGGAATATAGTGAATATTGGTGAGGCTGGATGTACCCAAGTTTGGGGAACCAGGGTAAAACTTTGTGTTTGCGTTTGGATTGATTGTGCCATTTAATTCCTCTTGCATTTATAATTTCGCATTTGCAAGCTAAATTTTATTTGGATTACACTATTCACCCCCCTCTAGTGTGTGTTGTTAGTGTTGGAAGCAATGATCTAGGATCTTGGTTTGATGATGACAAACGTGTCGGTATATCTAATGTGTGTGCTCAGTATGTTTCAGGCTTGGCAAAATGATATACCTTCGATATTTGGCGGATTTGCTATTCGTATAGCACATTGGGAGAGATGAAGTGTTTGTGCACAAAGAAGTGTGACTTGGTCAATGAAGAGCAAAATTTGGACTTGGTCCAATATGGGATGAGATGGAGGTGAGATGGGCTTGATCAAATCTTTTAGTAAGATTTACAACTATTTGAATTCTTCCAAATCCCATTAGTATTACTATAAGATCAAATAAGAATCCCAAATTGATTGACTCAACCCTATCACTAGCCAATTTCAAAATTCCTAGTTGATTGTGTCCTCATCCTAGCCAAACTCTATCACTTTCAAATTCCTATCTCTTAGGGTTCTTCTTCAAAAACCCTAGGCTATCCTATATATATATATATATATATTATTGGGTGAGAAGAAAAAAGACGGCGGATATAAAATATTAGAGGGGGGCTACACAAATAAAGTGAAGAGAGGCAGGCACAAAAAAAAATAGGAGGGGTCTTTCATCTCCATGAGCCCAAAAGTTACGCAAGAGGCCAACCTCTTCAAAAAGAAAGGCTCACGTCATCATCGGAGAAGAGCCCGTAAGCTTCATCACCGACGAGAGCCCGCCGCTGCTGCAAGTTGAAGCCCGTATCGCCTCTCATCGCAGTCCGACGCTGATCATCCGCCGTAGCCGTCAGGGGACGAAAGGAGACGTCGAAGCAACCGAGCTCTCGCCGCTGCAAGCTCGCTGCACGTCGGAGAAGTCGAAAACGAAGTCACCGCCGTCGTCACTGTCAAAGGAACGCCGTCAGAAGCTGTGAACGGAGAACGCCAAGACGAAGCTGCCCGTTGCGAAGCCGTCATCGGAGAAGACACGTCTCACCAAAGAACGTGAATGAAGCAGTCGCCGTCGTACTCCACGCTACCGTCGTCGCTGCTGACATGTGAAGACGCCGTCGTTGCCTGAAGACCGCCATTACCGAAGTCGAAGCTGTCATCCTCGCTGCTGAGACGAAGTAGTCGCTGAAGTCGAAGACGACATCGGAGACAAAGCTGTCCGTCGCCATTCAAAGCTCGCCGTCTTCACCTCCGTGACTTAAACGCCGCTGCACGGAAGTCGAGCCACCGGAGAGCCGTCGCCGCCATCGTCCTCGGAGTCGCCTCGTCTGGAGAACATCGCGAGGGAGCCGTCGTCGTCAAAGATCCCAGCTGTCGAAGACGAAGATCCTACGCCTGCATGCCCTAGTCTCGGAGAAGAAGGCTCCGTTTGCTTGCTGACGTGGCGCTTCATACTCCGCACGATCGAGAGAATCAACGGCCAGGATTGAAGAGAGCAGAGAAATCGAAATCGAAGCGGTTTATTCGCGTGCTGACGTGGCGGAGCATCAACCGCAGAGATTCGCAGGTCACACGAATCTTAAAGTGTGACGTGGCTTGATTATTTACTTGGAGT
This sequence comes from Scilla litardierei, assembly GCA_030789695.1. Classification (NCBI taxonomy): domain Eukaryota; kingdom Viridiplantae; phylum Streptophyta; class Magnoliopsida; order Asparagales; family Asparagaceae; genus Scilla; species Scilla litardierei. The sequence goes on from CM061141.1 coordinate 70,302,410, forward strand.
TGCTTTGCGCACCGGCCGATTAATTAAAGGAAGAGAGCTGTGTTTCCTTGCGCACCGACCGCCCAATCTAAAGAGAGTTGCTGAGCGCACAGACCAGCTTTTATTAAAGGATTGAACTGCAATTGCTTTACGCACAGACCAGTGTGTATCTTGACATCCAGGAGTCGGATTGAGACACCGTTTGCGTCAGATTGGAGCTGACGACGTGCTGATTGACAGAGACACCTACACAGACACAAACTGAGCATTTCTAAACTCTAAACTCCTTTATTTGTGTCTTTGTGTAACGTTCTCTGTAGGGGAAACTTTACCTATTTTTGTGGACTATTTTGGGACTTGTCTAGTTGGGACTAGACAAGTGGGACCCAGCTAGTTTGGGACTAGCTGGTAGAAAGCTTTGCTAGGATTGATAGTGAGAGGAAACACTGTGTGTGGGGTACTGAGAGTCCGGCGAGTGTAGAGACGTAGAGGGTGCTCTGAGCGTACTCTAACTTGTGACTTTGTACCTATTGCACTATTCAATCTAGTATTAGCTTTGGGGGCTGGAGTAGGTCGTTGGGACGACCGAACCAGGGTAAATCTGATGTGTACTCTGTGTCTGCTTTTCATTACTCTGGTTGTGCTTTTAACTGCGTGTGATTTCTCGTGGGTTGCACGAGAATTTTTTTATTAGCCTATTCACCCCCCTCTAGGCTAGGATCCAGATCCAACAAGTGGTATCAGAGCCAGTTTCGTAGATCTAGCCTAGTTTGACCATGGACCACATTGATAGTGCTTTTGCTGAGGGTCAGTCTATTTCCCGACCACCTAGATTTAATGGAGGAGATTATGCTTACTGGAAAAATCGTATGAAAATCTATCTTATTTCTATTGATTATAAAGCTTGGCAAATTGTTGAAAAAGGCTATAAATCACCTGTTATTAAAATTGAAAATACTGAGATGCCTAAACCTGATGATAAGTGGGATGATAATGATTGGAAGCTTTATTCTCTAAATGCTAAAGCCATGAATGCTCTTATTTGTGCATTAGATAAATCTGAATTTAATCGTATCTCACATTGTCTAACTGCGCAGGAAATATGGCATACTTTGGAGGTGACTCATGAGGGAACGTCACAGGTAAAGGAGTCTAGACTTGCACTTCTGAGCACGGAATACGAGGGATTTCGCATGCTACCATCAGAGACGATATCAGAAATGTTTGCGAGGTTCACCAACATTGTCTACAAGTCTAGTTCGCTCGGTAAGCCATATTCTAGCCTTGAGCAGGTGAGGAAGATATTAAGAGCTCTGCCAAGCTCTTTCAGGTCTAAAGTCACTGCCATCCAAGAAGCGAAGGATTTGTCACAGATGAGGGTGGAGGACTTAATAGGTAATTTAATGTCCCACGAGCTAAAATTGCAAAATATTGATGAAAGGGAGAAACCTGAGGAAAAGGAGAAAGCTACCAAGCCACTTGCTCTGAAAGCTGACGAAAGTGAAGATGATGATGATGACATAGCGCTAATGGTCAGAAATTTCAGAAAGTTCGTCCAGACCAAGCAAGGAAGAGCAGAAATGGCATCCAGGTTTAATCGCTCTAACTTTTTTAAGTCTTCTAAGCAAAATTATGATCAGAATACTACTAATAGAATGACTTGTTTTAAATGCAAGAAAAGAGGACATCGAATGAGGGATTGCCCACATGAGACAGCTCAGGTAGCTAAAGAAAAGGGAAAATCCAAGGTGCTCACTTGGGACATGGATAGCGAAGCTGAGAGCGAGGAGGAGGAACACGAAGCCCATTCATGCATGGCATTGATGGGAATACACAATGAGGTAACTTCTGGTAGTAAAACTGAACTCCTCACTCTTTGTAAAGAAATGCAAGATAAAATAGTAGAGCTTGAATCCACTATAGATGATTATCAAAATGAGAACTTTGAAATGCAACAATCTGAATATGAAATGTCTAAAGAGATTGAAAAACTCAAAATTGATATTGTTGCTCGTGACTCTACTATTGATATTTTGAAAAAGGAAAAATCCAGTTTTAATGATGAAGCACCTTGTCTCTCTTGCCCTTCCTTGATGAATAATATTAGCATGCTTAAACTTGATTTGATTAAGCTCGAAACTGAAAAGACTATGTTATTAGAGAGCTTAATGATAAATTCTGCATGTTGGATAATGATTTTAAAAGAAAAATGGTTGAATTTGAAAAGAAGGAAGAGGAAAACAAGAGAGCTTTTATTAGTAAATGCACATTGCTTGTGGAAGAAAATAAATTGTTGAAAACCAAAGTCTCTAATCTTGAATTGGCCATTAAGAAATTCTCTACGGGAAAACAATCGTTGGACACTATTTTAGAGAATTAATTATATGGCAATAATAGAAGAGGACTTGGTTTTGGTCTGAAAAACGTTGAAAAGCAAAAATTCAAGAAATTCCACAATGCACCGTCTATTGCGAAGAACTTATATGCAAAGTGCTTTACTTGTGATAGTGTAGGCCATACTTCATACTATTGTAAATTTAGGAACACTAAAATCAAGTTTAAACAAGTGTGGGTTCCTAAAACAATATTGGCTAACACTAGTGGACCTTGTTGGATTCCAAGGTCATACTTAACACCTTTCATGTAGGTGTGATGGAGTTTTGGCGAGGAGCGTTAAATTCAATGTTTCATTCTTTTAGCTCCTTCGTCAAATAGCGACGAGAAGGTATAATTTCTATCCCTCTTTGCATTGCATTGCATACCTTCATAGATTTTTTGTGTGCTTGATTTATTTTGGTTTGTGTGCTTGCATGGATGATTTTTTAATGTTTTTTATTTCTGAAAAATAAAAAAAAAATCAAAAAAAATGTGTGCTTATTGAAGCCTCTTTTGAATCTCTTGAGTGATATTGTACGAATGATCAATTCTATCCCTTGTAGAAGTCAATTCATTATTGTTGTAGCTACATGAACATGATGTTATTCTTTTTAGTAGCCATGACATGTCTCATAAGTTTCAAACTTGACTTCTACACCTACATTTGCACTTTCACGATATTTGACCTTTTAGTGCTTTTGGAGATTCTTTTGAAGAGTAATGAAAAGTGAATGTAGGAATGATTAATTTCTGAAATTTCTAAGGGATATGATGTGTTTAGCCATGAATTAAAATTGAGCACAAAAGAATTGAAAAAAAACGATATTTGCTCCGTATGAAAAATGGATACACTTCATGGCTAATACACAACCCACGAGTATCCAACTTATGCTAAATGGGTAATCATTAGCGTTGGTGTATATAACTCGTCAAGCAATGCCACCCCGCATTTAAAAGTCCTTTCAGGCCATGTTTCGGGGTTCGGTAACTTGAACTCATCTTTGATAAGGTGGGAAAAATCAATCCTAGTGATATTCATGAAAAATTGGAAAATGCGGATTGATTTGGTTGATTTTTCTGAAATTGAATCTCCTCTTACACTTTATTGTCTATATCATTTCACTTACACAAAGGTGGAGAAGTCTTGGTATGAAATTCTATGAACTTGACTTGCCCATTATTTGGGATACTCATGCAAATTGCACGCTACTTCTAATAATGATTTATTTTTGCATGTGATATTTTTGTGACTTCATTAATCCACTTTTGGTGATTACAAAGGGGGAGAAAGAAAAGATTTTGACAGCTCTGTGCTTTGATGTTGACATTATTTGTTGAAGGGGGAGCTTGAAATATACTTGAATACTTGGTGAAGGGGGAGCTTGAGAGAAGGGGGAGCTTGCTATTGTATTTGTTATTTGTTTGTGCATGCCATGTGATTCATATTGCATTACACCCCTTCAACACACTTCACACACCCAAACTTATTGATCAAATCTTTTGTGGGTTTGTCATCACCAAAAGGGGGAGATTGTTGGAAGCAATGATCTAGGATCTTGGTTTGATGATGACAAACGTGTCGGTATATCTAATGTGTGTGCTCAGTATGTTTCAGGCTTGGCAAAATGATATACCTTCGATATTTGGCGGATTTGCTATTCGTATAGCACATTGGGAGAGATGAAGTGTTTGTGCACAAAGAAGTGTGACTTGGTCAATGAAGAGCAAAATTTGGACTTGGTCCAATATGGGATGAGATGGGGGTGAGATGGGCTTGATCAAATCTTTTAGTAAGATTTACAACTATTTGAATTCTTCCAAATCCCATTAGTATTACTATAAGATCAAATAAGAATCCCAAATTGATTGACTCAACCCTATCACTAGCCAATTTCAAAATTCCTAGTTGATTGTGTCCTCATCCTAGCCAAACTCTATCACTTTCAAATTCCTATCTCTTAGGGTTCTTCTTCAAAAACCCTAGGCTATCCTATATATATATATATATTATTGGGTGAGAAGAAAAAAGACGGCGGATATAAAATATTAGAGGGGGGCTACACAAATAAAGTGAAGAGAGGCATGCACAAAAAAAATAGGAGGGGTCTTTCATCTCCATGAGCCCAAAAGTTACGTAAGAGGCCAACCTCTTCAAAAAGAAAGGCTCACGTCATCATCGGAGAAGAGCCCGTAAGCTTCATCACCGACGAGAGCCCGCCGCTGCTGCAAGTTGAAGCCCGTATCGCCTCTCATCGTAGTCCGACGCTGATCATCCACCGTAGCCGTCAGGGGACGAAAGGAGACGTCGAAGCAACCGAGCTCTCGCCGCTGCAAGCTCGCTGCACGTCGGAGAAGTCGAAAACGAAGTCACCGCCGTCGTCACTGTCAAAGGAACGCCGTCGGAAGCTGTGAACGGAGAACGCCAAGACGAAGCCGCCCGTTGCGAAGCCGTCATCGGAGAAGACACGTCTCGTTGGAGAACGTGAATGAAGCAGTCGCCGTCGTACTCCACGCTGCCGTCGTCACTGCTGACATGTGAAGACGCCGCCGTTGCCTGAAGACCGCCATTGCCGAAGTCGAAGCTGCCATCCTCGCTGCTGAGACGAAGTAGTCGCTGAAGTCGAAGACGACATCAGAGACAAAGCTGGCCGTCGCCATTCAAAGCTCACCGTCTTCACCTCCGTGACTTAAACACCGCTGCACGGAAGTCGAGCCACCGGAGAGCCGTCGCCGCCATCGTCCTCGGAGTCGCCTCGTCTGGAGAACATCGCGAGGGAGCCGTCGTCGTCAAAGATCCCAGCTGTCGAAGACGAAGATCCTACGCCTGCATGCCCTAGTCTCGGAGAAGAAAGCTCCGTTTGCTTACTGACGTGGCGCTTCATACTCCACACGATCGAGAGAATCAACGGCCAGGATTGAAGAGAGCAGACCGCACGAAGAGAAATCGAAATCGAAGCGGGTTATTCGCGTGCTGACGTGGCGGAGCATCAACCGCAGAGATTCGCAGGTCACACGAATCTTAAAGTGTGACGTGGCTTGATTATTTACTTGGAGTTGCTTTGCGCACCGGCCGATTAATTAAAGGAAGAGAGCTGTGTTTCCTTGCGCACCGACCGCCCAATCTAAAGAGAGTTGCTGAGCGCACAGACCAGCTTTTATTAAAGGATTGAACTGCAATTGCTTTACGCACAGACCAGTGTGTATCTTGACATCCAGGAGTCGGATTGAGACACCGTTTGCGTCAGATTGGAGCTGACGACGTGCTGATTGACAAAGACGCCTACACAGACACAAACTGAGCATTTCTAAACTCTAAACTCCTTTATTTGTGTCTTAGTGTAACGTTCTCTGTAGGGAAAACTTTACCTATTTTTGTGGACTATTTTGGGACTTGTCTAGTTGGGACTAGACAAGTGGGACCCAGCTAGTTTGGGACTAGCTGGTAGAAAGCTTTGCTAGGATTGATAGTGAGAGGAAACACTGTGTGTGTGGTACTGAGAGTCCGACGAGTGTAGAGACGTAGAGGGTGCTCTGAGCGTACTCTAACTTGTGACTTTGTACCTATTGCACTATTCAATCTAGTATTAGCTTTGGGGGCTGGAGTAGGTCGTTGGGACGACCGAACCAGGGTAAATCTGCTGTGCACTCTGTGTCTGCTTTTCATTACTCTGGTTGTGCTTTTAACTGCGTGTGATTTCTCGTGGGTTGCACGAGAATTTTTTTATTAGCCTATTCACCCCCCCTCTAGGCTAGGATCCAGATCCAACAGTTAGTATTGCAAGGGTTAGACGATCCCTACAATTGGTATCAGAGTGAGGTTAAAGCATACTGCAACTATGGCATTCAATGCTACTTCCGCGCCTCATGAAGAAGATCTTTCTACCGTTCGACCCACGCTCTTCAACGGAACCAACTATCCGAGTTAGAAGATCAGGATGATGGTCTACTTAAAGAGTCACGACCTTTGGGACATAACGGAGTCACCCTTCGAGGAGCCTTCTACTCCCGCGGCCTTGAGAACTAAAGCGGAGAAGGACTTGATTAAAGTCAATGCTAGGGCTATGTGTGTTCTCCATTGCGCCCTCACTCCGGATGAGTTCGATCGCATCTCCATGTGCAAATCGGCCAACAGTATTTGGCATACTTTGGAGATCTCTCATGAAGTGCTACTTCAACATAAGGAAGAGATTCAGTCAACCAAGCCCAAGAAGAAAAAGGGCATTGCTCTTCATGATGAGAAGGAGTCTTTCAAGTGAAAAAAGCAGTTCCAACAAGAAGCTCCAAGTGAAGATGAAGAAGTTCTTAGTGACGATGACTACATCGAGCTTACCAAGCAATTCAAGAACTTCAAGGCATTCCTCAAGGACAATCAAGGTATGTCTTCATCAAAGTTTGTCTCACAGTCTAACAAGTTGGTTTGTTTCAACTGTAGTGGAATTGGCCATGTGGCTACCGAATGCCCTTCCAAACCCAACATAGATTCCTATAAGGGTAAAGGGAAGAAGCAGTGGAAAGCCAAGTCCGAGGTCAAGAACCAAAAGAAGGGACTCATCGGCACATTTGATGATTCCGATAGGGACACATCTGATGAAGAAGAAGAGGATGACAAGGAGCACGATCAAAGGTGTTTTGTTGCCTTTGATGATTCTTCATCAACTTCATCTAACTCTAGCGATGAAGAGATAGAGACGTGGCTAAACTCCAAAGAAGAAAGTTGCTTCATGGATAATGGGGAAGAGTTTTCGTCAAGCTCAATCGAGGAGAAAAGTGATGAAGAAACCGAGGAGGAAAAGCCATTCTATGAGGAGCTTGAATACCGCCTTAGTGTGGCCTCAAATTTGGCAAGTAAGTGCATCGATTCCTATGATAAAATGAAAGCTAAACTTGATAATGCTATGAGTAGTGTGCATGAATTAGAATCATCTAGTGTAAATATTCATGATGAAAAACATGTTTATGACACTTGTGAGAAAGACACACTTCTTTCTCAAGTTAAGGAATTGAGCATTTCTAATGAAAATCGCATTGCTCAAAACCTTAGCTTAGATGCTCACATTCAACAACTTACGTTGAAATGTGAAGAGGAGTCCCGAAAGCTCATAAAATTTGTGTATTCTAGGGATTCACTCCATGATTTGTTGGAAAAACAACATCCGGCAAATCATAGAGGAGGTTTGGGTTATATTCAAAATGTGGTTCCCAAACCCACCTCTAATTCTTCTTTTGGTGCAAATTCAAGAAATATTGCTAAAGCACCTAAGAAGAATCACCATGCCTTCTTGTACAACAATAACACCAAAAAGAAGCATGTAGATCACAAGGTGATGAGGAAGAATGAAGAATCTTCATTTTTTGCTAAGAAGCAAAATCCTCATTCTTTACATGCTATGAAATTTGTTTCTACACCTAAGCATGCCACATCCTCCCCTCTTGCTAAGGCAAAACTTTTGCCTAGGAAATCCTTGAGATTATGGCTTCCCACTAAGGCTAGTGTGCAAGAGAGAGATAGTTACATCAACTCTCTAGTTAGGGATGTGATCACCTCGTGTGATTATGTTAGGAAATCAAACTCCTCTTGGGTTTGATTACCTAATGTTTATGTTCCTCACACATTTGCATATTGCATGGGTATTGTGCTTCTATGTTTATCTTAAGCATACCCATTGATTGTGTGTGTTTCATGATTTTGAAAATATTTTTCAAATTTATTTCTTTTCATGAAAATTGGGACCTTGGGGTTTATTGACATGCATGCATGATCCATGTGTATATCAATAGGGGAGTTAATATATTATATGTTTGAATTACTTTAAGACATATTTTAACTCTCATTTTGGAGGTTATTTGAGATCATTATTTATATTTGGTTATTTTGGGTCTCAAACCAAACCTCTTGTTTATTGCCAACTTGTATCATATCTAATTTTTTTGGCAATATCCGTGTGTATCTTTGAAGATTGATTTGTTCATATCTATTGCTTTGATACACTTAATGGCCCATGGCTCCATTAATTAAATGGTATTAGATCCTAAAAGTCAAAAGTTGACCATTTCTATGATCTAGGGGGAGCATGGGATAGTGAATTGATACCCAGTAAATTTTATATTTGGTATCATACATATCTTTCTTTTCTTTCATATTGTCACATCTTGGTTAAGATGATAGAGGGGGATGTTTTTGATGTCCACCTTTTTGACGATGTCAAGGGGGAGAGATATATGCATTATGTGATCATATCTATAGGGAGAGAGATATATACATATGCATATGGGGAGAGATATCTCTATAGGGAGAGATATATGGGTTTAGTTAAACCATTTGTGTTTGCATGCCTTTATTCTTTTGTCACGACCCGCTTCCCTAAAATGGAGGCGAGACGTGAAAAGGTCCGCACGAGAGTGGAGCTGTGAAGCCCCAAACCCGATAAGCGTCAATAAAACATAAGCATGTCCCTGTAACTACAAACGGAACAACAATAATAACACAAGGAGAGACAGAAATAAAATCTCATATCTCATAATTTGTCCAACATAAAAATTAAGTTCAACATCCAGAAAAGCCACCAGGCTAAAAGAAAGAGTCTAAAGGCCCAGAACAAGGCCAACAAAAGGAACAACGTAACAAAGTATAAGTGCTACGCACCGACAACAAAACAGCAGTCTAAAAACAAAAGAGGAAGGCTCAACGAAGAGACTAGGACTAGTCCCCAGTGTCCACGTACTCCTCGCCAAACACAGGCTCGGGCTCGGCGTCGGCAAACACCTCGTCCTCAACAATGTACTCAGGCTCATGATCTAACATGTGTCACCCAAAAGAGTAAAGGGGCACATGTCAGCAAGTCTAAAAGACTTGGGCAAGGAAACTGAAAGTAAGGCAAACTAACAACCTAGCAGTTATAGTATACATGACATGGCAGTTATAACATGAGTGCACAGCAAGACATGGTGAAACAATAAGTACAAGAGAACAATTTATCAGGACAAGTCAAGAGTAGCCAAGTGATTCGGGTTCAATATTACATATTTAACCCCCCATTTAGCCCTATTTTGTGCTCAGGTGATATTACATTGTTCTCTAATTCATACGTATTTTCTACACATTTATTTATTAGAGAAAACACTCTATTTGAGCACAAAACAGTAATTAATGGAGTATTTCTGCACTTTTTATATTTTTAATAGCACCGTCTCGATCTCACGATTCCAACGAATATTTATTTGTATTTTTCTGAGATCTGTGCTAATTACTGTGAATTTTTGAATGCAGAATACCATTTAAATGAAGGAATACACTCAAAATACGCAAAATACGGTCGGCAGCCAATAAGGAGCTGACACGTGGCGCAATCCTATCGCTTCCCGCCGCATCCAACGGCGCTGATTCAACAGATCAAGCGGTCGACGCGGCCCTTTATCGACCGCACGTTCTCAATCCGATGGTTAGGAGCGCCCCCGCGTTTTCGAAACGAGATCGAACAATACGGGGCGACGTGGCACGCCGATATACGTTGGATTCGAATCCAACCGTCCAAACGAGCGCGAATCCGAGCGATGACGCGGCGATCAGCTGGCCGTCGATCGCTCATCCAACGGTTGACAGTGGCTCTCCTCCGAAGCAGCAGCGGGCGAACGTTAACGCAGAACGAGCGGTCGCGATCGAACAAGACTTAGATCGGACGGCCAATATTCACCCCGACGCGAATTCGAATTTAAACGAAGCGGGTGCGGATCCGGTTGCCTGGACACGTGGCGGCCCCTCGTTAAATCCTGCATGGATGTGCGGCTCTCATTTGCTCCGCTCGAGATGAGCGGTCTGGATTCGATCGGGCGCGTAAATGGTGCGGGTTTAGACCCGTTAGCAACGTATAAACCCGCAATCTCTTTATAAAAGGTATTTTAGGGTTTTTGAGCATATTCAAGCAGATTGGGGGCGTATTTTGGGCGTATTGGAGGCTCTAGGAGCCGTATTTCCCCCCTGAAAAATTCTGTAAAATTCCAGAGGCTTGTTTTATTATTTTCAGAGAGTTTGAAGTGTTTTCAAGGAGAATTGGTGATATTTTCTTCAACTTCTACCTCGTATTTTAGTGTTTTCATCGTATTTTGCTATGAATTCAATGTATTTGGCTATGGATCTTGTTTATTCTGATATTATGAGTAGCTAAAACTTAATTGTGCTTGGTATGGAGTAGTTAGGTGATATAATTTGTGTTTATTTGGTTGTATTCCTCGTGCTAAACCGTTAAACATCGCTAAAATTGTAATCTTTGTTCGTAAATCGCCTTTTTCAGATTCCAAAAGAATTGAGTTAGTCGATGATCGCCCCAAAAGGGTGAGTTTTGATCTCCCCAAAAGGGAGTTTCATACCGTAGTTTTGATCTCTCCAAAAGAGAGTTTCATATCGTATTATAACTTTAGCGACGATCTTTTTGAATATTTTGGTTTAACCCCCAAAAGGGCATCTTCCGATGAATTGCTCCCAAAAGGAGAATTCATTGAGTTATATTGGGTATTTTCCGATGAATTGCTCCCAAAAGGAGAATTCATTGCGTTATACCTATCAACCAAATTAATACGAATCATCGATCCTAACGAACCCATACCATGTGCATACTTTTTATAGATATTTTCAGACATGATTTTCTATGTTTATTTTGTTCACGTGTTCACATCACCATCACCGTCACCATTGTTGAAGTGGTTAGTTTCTTTTCGTAGGATTTCTATTTGATTTGAATTGTGGTTGCAACAGATTTCTTCCCGTGGATTCGACATCTGGACTCCCAGATTTTACTACTTGTACGGACTCTTGCGCTTGAGAGAGAGCACCTTTCAGAGCCCATCAAGTTTTTGGCGCCGTTGCCGGGGAGGAATGGTTTGTGACTACGGTTTATTTCATTTAGAGGACCTTCGGTGAGATCTTTCCACTTTACTGTACATAAACTTTTTTTATTATTTTATTTTATTTTATTTTAAAATGGAATATATGAACTTCTATTGCACAAACAATCTTTATGATGCACGATATGCTAATGCACACAAACATAGAATGGAGAAGCTCAAAATTGTCAATTTTAATCAAACTGACTGTGAAACTTTCTTTCAGGCCTGGAGGAGGTTCACAGACATTATATCGAGCTATCCGCAGCATGGGTACACAAATGAAGAGCTTATGGTGTTCTTCCTAGATGGACTACAACCACAGCTGCAGGAATTATTCGGAGGCATGACGCCGACAGTGGCGTGGGAATACATGGAGTCTCTGCAAGAAAACGAAGAAACCGTGGAAGAGACTTCAGAGAGCGATTCAACGGAGCCTTCATGCCTTGATCAAGAAGAGCAAAGCGTAGACGTACCTTTGCAATCCTTGAAAGAGGACGCTTACCTAATTATTCATACACAGGAGGCCACATCCCATCAATTCCAAGAGAATTTCCTTGCTCGGAGCCGGCAGATTCAAAAATCTATTGAAGATCTTAATTTGATTGCCGCTTGATTAGAAGAAAGTAAGGCTTTTGAAACTCAATTTCAAGATTCTAATACAAGTTTATCTTCTATTGCAGGTATATCGAGCGAGCCATGTCACGTTGATGACACGAAAAATAATATCTACATGGCAGAAAGTGTGTGCAAAAGAGAGGACGAGCTAGCAATTTTGGATAACCGAGAGGAGGAGACAGCTAGGGACAAGGGTTTTGAGATTACCGCCATGGATTCAGAACCATGCCCTCCTCCAGTCTTGTCCCAAAATCATTTACCCATGTCTCCATTGATCGAGCATCGTACAGAGAGTAGTGCATATCTTTCAGGGAGTAGTCGTCAACTTATTTTAATTTCTTTCACTTATTTTGATGACTACATTTGGAATAATTTTATTTCGAAGAATTTTAAACTAAAATGGATTGACGTGACTCATCTCTTGCAGGATATAGGTGGACATCTTATAGAGATGCTGGGAGTCACGTTGCTGGGATCCAGTTTAGTCGTTGGAGGAAGAATAATCGCCGAGGAGCGCACAAAGCAAATTGAACAACTTCCTCCACCATCAAAGATTCGGGATCCGCCATTTGATCACGGTGTGTTCTTTCCAGTAGTATAGTTTTTATATGCTTTCTAGGTTGCTGGCTTGAATAAACTCGTGCACCTTTCGACATTGAGGACAATGTCCATCTTTAGTTGGGGGGGTGTGTATGAGATCTTAGGATTTTTTTTTTTGAGAAGAATAAATCGTCAAATCTCATCTTTTTAAAACTCATTCATATGCCTCTAATGCGGATGATTATACATTAATTGTGTCTAAAAATTGTTTATGGCTTGATTAATTATTTTTCCTTCATGGAATTTCCGTTAATATGCTATTCAAGAAAATGTTCAATTTCCATGATTAATATCTCGAAATAGTTTGAATATATTTCATGCATGCTAATGTGATGGAAAAAGCTTAAGTATACGCGATTTTTAAGAATAGTCTTCAAGTTGAAGGGGAATTTGGCCTTTGATTCTAATGTTTATATTCAAAGATGGGTTTTGAGTTGCTTACAAAAAAAAAGAAGAAAAGAAAAGAAAAGAAAAGAAAAATGAATGATGAAAAATGAATGAATAAGTATGTCACTAATAAATAACTTGGTTGGCTCGAGTAGTACAGTCCGAGGGGTCCTTCTTGGCCTAATGCCCTATTATCGTCTGATTTGGGAGCCATTGACCGGAACCTCACTCATTTGATGGAGCGATCCAAGTTATACTTTTTTCTGCGAATGTTGCTTGATGCGCGTTACGCGGAACGAATAAAAGAAAGGAAATGGTGAATATACTAAGCAACTTCAATACCCATGTCTTGAAAGATTATTTTGATAGGCCAATTCCTTGGAAACAAGAAAACTAGAACAAAACGACGTGTTATACTTTCGCTTACGCAAAACGACGCTTGCATGCTATTTATTCATACTAAGTTAGAGAAAATATCATGTGATTGATTTTGTTCATGGATGTGCATATTGATGGTCAAGATCATGTTGGAATGCGTACTATTGAGCCATGCCATGAGCAATTTGAAAGAACTTATTGTTTTATTATTCATCCGTATTTATCGCTCTTTTTGCTAGAGACTAGCAAATCGCTAGTTGGGGGGTGTGATTCGGGTTCAATATTACATATTTAACCCCCCATTTAGCCCTATTTTGTGCTCAGGTGATGTTACATTGTTCTCTAATTCATACGTATTTTCTACACATTTATTTATTAGAGAAAACACTCTATTTGAGCACAAAACAGTAATTAATGGAGTATTTCTGCACTTTTTATATTTTTAATAGCACCGTCTCGATCTCACGATTCCAACGAATATTTATTTGTATTTTTCTGAGATCTGTGCTAATTACTGTGAATTTTTGAATGCAGAATACCATTTAAATGAAGGAATACACTCAAAATACGCAAAATACGGTCGGCAGCCAATAAGGAGCTGACACGTGGCGCAATCCTATCGCTTCCCGCCGCATCCAACGGCGCTGATTCAACAGATCAAGCGGTCGACGCGGCCCTTTATCGACCGCACGATCTCAATCCGATGGTCAGGAGCGCCCCCGCGTTTTCGAAACGAGATCGAACGATACGGGGCGACGTGGCACACCGATATACGTTGGATTCGAATCCAACCGTCCAAACGAGTGCGAATCCGAGCGATGACGCGGCGATCAGCTGGCCGTCGATCGCTCATCCAACGGTTGACAGCGGCTCTCCTCCGAAGCAGCAGCGGGCGAACGTTAACGCAGAACGAGCGGTCGCGATCGAACAAGACTTAGATCGGACGGCCAATATTCACCCCGACGCGAATTCAAATTTAAACGAAGCGGGTGCGGATCCGGTTGCCTGGACACGTGGCGGCCCCTCGTTAAATCCCGCATGGATGTGCGGCTCTCATTTGCTCCGCTCGAGATGAGCGGTCTGGATTCGATCGGGCGCGTAAATGGTGTGGGTTTAGACCCGTTAGCAACGTATAAACCCGCAATCTCTTTATAAAAGGTATTTTAGGGGTTTTGAGCGTATTCAAGCAGATTGGGGGCGTATTTTGGGCGTATTGGAGGCTCTAGAAGCCGTATTTTCCCCCTGAAAAATTCTGTAAAATTCCAGAGGCTTGTTTTATTATTTTCAGAGAGTTTGAAGTGTTTTCAAGGAGAATTGGTGATATTTTCTTCAACTTCTACCTCGTATTTTAGTGTTTTCATCGTATTTTGCTATGAATTCAATGTATTTGGCTATGGATCTTGTTTATTCTGATATTATGAGTAGCTAAAACTTAATTGTGCTTGGTATGGAGTAGTTAGGTGATATAATTTGTGTTTATTTGGTTGTATTCCTCGTGCTAAACCGTTAAACATCGCTAAAATTGTAATCTTTGTTCGTAAATCGCCTTTTTCAGATTCCAAAAGAATTGAGTTAGTCGATGATCGCCCCAAAAGGGTGAGTTTTGATCTCCCCAAAAGGGAGTTTCATACCGTAGTTTTGATCTCTCCAAAAGAGAGTTTCATATCGTATTATAACTTTAGCGACGATCTTTTTGAATATTTTGGTTTAACCCCCAAAAGGGCATCTTCCGATGAATTGCTCCCAAAAGGAGAATTCATTGAGTTATATTGGGTATTTTCCGATGAATTGCTCCCAAAAGGAGAATTCATTGCGTTATACCTATCAACCAAATTAATACGAATCATCGATCCTAACGAACCCATACCATGTGCATACTTTTTATAGATATTTTCAGACACGATTTTCTATGTTTATTTTGTTCACGTGTTCACATCACCATCACCGTCACCATTGTTGAAGTGGTTAGTTTCTTTTTGTAGGATTTCTATTTGATTTGAATTGTGGTTGCAACAGATTTCTTCCCGTGGATTCGACATCTGGACTCCCAGATTTTACTACTTGTACGGACTCTTGCGCTTGAGAGAGAGCACCTTTCGGAGCCCATCACCAAGCTACTAACAATCTCAATCTTTTCACTAGCCATGTTTCAAGTTGTTTGTAGATGTTTACGCCTTACAGCTGAACGGTTTGACATTCACGCTGATTGGCCGCTTAACACTACCCCAGAACCCAGAGTTTACGCCTTACCACTGCAGTTGCTGATCGGGCAGACTCCCAGTTGATTGGCCGCTTAACTCTTACCCCAATACCCACATGTAGACGAGCCAGGGTCCCTGCACACGAGCTCAGTAAATGAGCCAGGGTTGCCCCGCACAAGAGCTCGTTTCCTGGATCACAACCAGGAGCGTATTCCATTTGGCATAGGGGTGCACCTAGCCTCAATCATTTCACAAAGTGTAGCGGAGCTACGCAATCACGGGAACACTTAAAGAATGCAATGACATGACAAGTAATTTGTGTACCGTTAATGGAAATTAAACATGACATGGTAGTTGTGCAACATGGTAAATGTCGGATCTAGCTTCGTTGTCAAGCTAGTTCCTAAAATTGCGCCTAGGCGAGTATCATTTCGTCGCCTAGTCTCTTTTATGCCTACAACAAGCAAATGGCCTAAGACATGGCCCAAAATCCTAAGTGGCAAGTTTCACTTGCCTAACACCGAGGATGATGATCACGAAGGTTCATCTCACGGACGCTAATCTACAGGGAAGTCGCTGTTATGGAGAAACAATCATCAAAACAACATTCATTTCATTAGGGTTTCACAAAAACACAACGGGTTATGAAAACACTAAGAGATCGATTATTACCGTATCAGAAGCGGAAGAATAATGCCGAGCAAGCACGGCAACGGAAGAAACGCTCTGGGGAACCTAGGGTTCAGATCTGGAATGGCTGGGGAAAATCTGGAGAAATGGGGTTTTGGGGGATTTTGGGGGTTGGAGATGACCTAGGGCATGGTGGTTGGTCAAAATGGAGAGGGGGAGAAGCTCTTGATGACGGGGGAAGGCTAGAGGAAGGTTGGGGAAGATCAAAGGTCAAGGGGGAAGGAAAGAAGCCAGGAGAAGAGAAAGAAAGAAAAGAAACGAAGTGGGATATTTATAGAAAACGACTTGGCGGCTGCCCAGAAATTAGGGTTTCGACATTGATTAGTCGGTCAAAGAAGGTTGGCTGACCGACTCGTTTAGCAACTAGTCGGTCGGTCGATTAACTGTGACCGACTAACACCAAGCAGCGAAAGTAGGAAAAAACCTGGGTAATGAATTAGTCGGTCTGTGAAGGCCCGTCGACCGACTAGTTTGCAACCTAGTCGGTCGGTGAGTGTTCATGGACCGACTAACGATAAACAGTAACTTAGGTGAAATCTACTGACAGAAACTAGTGCGGTCTGAGAGCAAGTTCTGACCGACTAGTTGAGCATCTAGTCGGTCGGTGATCGTTCTTAGACCGACTAAAAGAAAACAGTAACTCCTGTACAATTAACAAAGCCCACTAGTCGGTCCATGTAGGTTTGCCGACCGACTAAATCGTCATCTAGTCGGTCGGTTCCCCTTCTTGTACCGACTAACGTGCACAAAAAGTTCCGAAATGGAGCGCGAAGCTCCGGGATCGATTCCTAAGACTCCTAGGCTTGATCTAACAATAAGATATAACCGATATGAAGCCCGTCACAAATGACTTACTCTAAAATCGACGATTCTAAGGAAGAAGCTAGAAAATCACGACGAAACGACCGAAAATGAAAGCTACGGAGACGAAAATCACACATGAGAAGAAAATCCACCAAAACATATAATATAATATAATAAATCCAGATACAAGAAAACCAGTCGTTACATCTTTGCAATTGGTTTATGTAACCCATGCCTATTATATGTCACCATGTTGTTATTGGTTTATAAGTATTTACCTTTGTGTAGCTCATTATTTAATTGGTGCATATAACTAGGGGGAGATCATTAGCATTGTGCTTTAATTCTTTATGATTTACATAATGTGTGTCATCATCAAAAAGGGGGAGATTGTTGAGTATTGGTGTTTCATACCAATCTTATTTTGATGATGATCACAACATTATGTTATTGCTAATGAATCTCATGTTTTAGTCTCTCAGTTCATTTCAAGGATATCTTTCTTGGAGACTAATCACTTGGTGTAAGGATGGACATCATGTGAAGAAGAGCCAAAGTTTGGACTCAAGGAGTGCCAAAGCTTGGAGATAATGGAGAGCAAACAAGGCATCAAGATTGTAGACTTAGATTCTTTTGAAAGCATTGTAATCCATGTAATTTACTTTATTGCTTTCTCTCTCTTTTGAGTCTAGGGTTGATGTAATGCCTTGCTAGATGGTTTGCTCATTCATGAGCATGCATTTAACCATCTTAGTGAACCTTAGGATTATCATAGAATCCAACCCAATAGGTTCACTATTTCGGTCAGTCGTCTGATGAGGGAAACACAGTCGACTGGGTGATTTTCAGTCGCCTGTAGATTCTTCTACAGTCTCATGATATGCACTGCTCAAGTCAACATTTCAATTGACTCAAACTTGAGCTTTACGCACAGTCGCCTGTCGATCAGTTTTCAGTCGCCTGTATATTTACAGTCGCCTGATATTTGGCCAACAGTCATCTGTCTAGCGTAAGTGCAATCTCTGCATCTCTCTGTCTTCTCTCCATATTTTACAGGAGTCGACTAATGAAGAATATACAGTTGCCTGACTATTCGACAGTCGACTGTAGCATTGACATCAGTCACCTGTGCGTAGAATTGGAGAAAGAGTACAGCTCTCTGTTTCGATCCATCCCCTGCAGCAGTCGTCTGCTGAAGGATTAACAGGCGCATGTCCTGTTTGTCAGTCGACTATATTGACTTCGTCAGTCGACTGTCCTGGCTCAGATTATAGCCGTTTGATATTTTCTAGCCGTTGATCAGTCGACTGTCTTATGATCATCAGTCGACTGTTCCTGTCGTTTTCACCCAGTTTCTAGCCGTTGCAGATTTGATTTTTTGGCTGTTTCTTTGGGTTTTTGGGCTTGATATAGGATTCCTATATATATGAGTGTGCTGCCTTTCTTGAGAACTCTTGACAACATTTGATAAACTCTTGACTCTATAGAAAATCTCAAGAGATCAATAAGCCACTCTCAAGCTCCCTCATTTCCCTCAATTGAGCATTCATCTTTCTTCATGCATTGAAGTCCAGCTCAATGGAGATCATCCAAGTGCTCACTAGCATATTCCAACACTTGGAGGTCCTCTTCCATGCCTTGCATTCATTCATGAGTAAGCATCTCAAGGCATAGGTAAGAGTATTTACTTTACAGGGTGTAAATTGTTTTTCTATTTCTCTTTGTGTGATTAGGATACTCTCTTTGTGGGAGTTTCTCTCTTTGTGGGAGTTTCTCTCTTTGTGGGAGGTTGTCTATTTGTAGGACTAGGAAATTCTCTTTGTGGGAATTAACTCTCTTTGTGGGAGTTCTAGTGTCCTAGTGTAGGGCTAACCCTAATTCTCTGAGTGGGAGTTAGTGATTCTCTGTGTGGGAGTCTTGATCCTTGTGTAGGATTGGTTGGGTCCTTGTGTAGGGCATAAATCCTCTTTGTGGGGTATCTCCTTGTTAGATTTGTATTCACTTCTCTGTGTCGGAATATAGTGAATATTGGTGTGGCTGGATGTATCCAAGTTTGGGGAACCAGGGTAAAACTTTGTGTTTGCGTTTGGATTGATTGTGCCATTTAATTCCTCTTGCATTTATAATTCCGCATTTGCAAGTTAAATTTTATTTGGACAATTTTATTGCCATTACACTATTCACCCCCCTCTAGTGTGTGTTGTTAGTATTGCAAGGGTTAGACGATCCCTACAATTTGCACAACTCAAGTCAACATTTCAATTGACTCAAACTTGAGCTTTACGCATAGTCGTCTGTCGATCAGTTTACAGTCGCCTGTATACTTGCAGTCGCCTGGAAGTTGGCCAACAGTAGCCTGTCTAGCGTAAGTGCAATCTCTGCATCTCTCTGTCTTCTCTCCATTTTATACTGCAGACGACTGATGAAGAATGTATAGTCGCCTGACTATTTGACAGTCGACTGTAATATTAACATCAGTCGCCTGTGCGAAGAATTGGAGAAAGAGTGCAGCTCTCTGTTTCGATCCATCCCCTGCAGCAGTCGTCTGCTGAAGGATTAACAGGCGCCTGTCCTGTTTGTCAGTCGACTGTATTGTCTTCTTCAGTCGACTGTCCTGGCTCAGATTATAGCTGTTGGATATTTTCTAGCCGTTGATCAGTCGACTGTCTTTTGATCATCAGTCGACTGTTCCTGTCGTTTTCACCCAGTTTCTAGCCGTTGCAGAATTCTTTCTTTGGCTGTTTCCTTGGGTTTTTGGGCTTGATATGGGGTTTCTATATATTTGAGTTTGCTGCCATCACTTGAGAACTCTTGACAACACTTGATTCTTCTTGATACAATTGAAAATCTCAAGAGATTAATAAGCTACTCTCAAGCTCCCTCATTTCCCTCTATTGAGCATTCATTCTTTTTCATGCTTTGAAGTCCAGTTCAAGGGAAATCATCCAAGTGCTCTCAAGCATATTCCAACACTTGGAGATCATCTTCCATGCCTTGCATTCATTCATGAGTAAGCATCTCAAGGCATATGTAAGAGTATTTATTTTACTTGGTGTAATTGTATTTTTCCTATTTCTCTTTGTGGGATCAGGATTCTCTCTTTGTGGGAGGTTGTCTCTTTGTGGGACTTAGGATACTCTCTTTGTGGAAGTAACTCTCTTTGTGGGAGTTTAGTGTCCTAGTGTAGGGCTTATCATAATTCTCTAAGTGGGAGTTAGTGATTCTCTGTGTGGGAGTCTTGATCCTCGTGTAGGATTGGTTGGGTCCTTGTGTAGGGCATAAATCCTCTTTGTGGGGTATCTCCTTGTGAGATTTGTATTCACTTCTCTGTGTGGGAATATAGTGAATATTGGTGTGGCTGGATGTACCCAAGTTTGGGGAACCAGTGTAAAACTTTGTGTTTGTGTTTGGATTGATTGTGCCTTTTAATTCCTCTTGCACTTATAATTCCGCATTTGCAAGTTAAATTTTAATTGGACAATTTTATTGCCATTACACTATTCACCCCCTCTAGTGTGTGTTGTTAGTATTGCAAGGGTTAGACAATCCCTACATATTCCCCGGTCATGGATGCGATCACCTTCAGATTCCTAATAAGCTTAACAGCAAAGGAAGGTCTAGATATGCAACTAATGGATGTTGTAACTGCATATCTATACGGTAATCTCGACAAGGAGATATACATGAAACTTCCTGATGGCTTTTCAATGCCTGCTGAACTAAAAGATAGACCTCGGGACGTCTACTCTGTTAAGCTGCAAAGATCATTATATGGTCTCAAACAATCAGGAAGGATGTGGTATAACAGACTTAGCGAATTCCTTGTTAAACAAGGATTCAATAATAATGAAGTCTGCCCTTGTATCTTCATAAGAACAAAGGAAAAAGGATGCATAATAATCGATGTCTACGTAGACGATTTGAATCTCATTGGATCTCCTGAAGATATCGCTGAGATATCTGTAAGCCTAACAAAGGAATTTGAAATGAAAGACCTAGGCAAAATGAAATTTTGCCTCGGCTTACAGATTGAACACCTAAAAGATGGAATCCTATTACATCAAACCACATATACGAAGAAAATGTTGCAAAGATTCCATATGGACCAATGTCATCCACTTAGTACACCTATGGTGGTACGATCTCTGGATGCACATAAAGAACCCTTCCGGCCGCTGAAAGAGGGGAAGGATATACTTGGTCCAGAAGTCCCTTATCTAAATGCCATCGGAGCACTCCTATATCTGGCAAACTGCACGCGTCCCGACATAGCGTTCGCAGTAAATTTGCTAGCCAGATACAGTGCAGCGCCCACGTAGCGTCACTAGACCGGGGTTAAGCACCTTCTGCGCGACCTCCAAGGGTCTACAGATCTGGCACTCTTCTACAAAAATGGAATATCCTCTACACTTGCTGGATATGCTGATGCAGGTTATTTGTCTGATCCCCACAATGCGAAGTCACAGACTGTGTATGTGTTTACCTATGGAGAGACAGCCATTTCCTGGAGATCCATCAAGCAAACCTTGACGGCGACCTCATCCAATCACTTAGAGATCATCACCATCCATGAAGCAAGCAGAGAATGCGTATGGCTACGCTCAGTTGTCCACCACATTCTGTTGACTACCGGATTAACGACTGGAGATCTCGAACCCACTACCATGTTCGAGGACAATGCTGCTTGCATAGCTCAGCTACGAGGTGGCTTCATCAAAGGCGACAGAACAAATCACATTTCACCAAAGTTCTTCTGGACGCACGAATTACAGAGAGATGGCAAGATCGACATCAGACAAGTACAATCATGTGACAATTTGGCAGACTTGCTCACTAAAGCCCTTCTTACCGCCACTTTTAGGAAGCTTGTATAGAAGATTGGAATGAGATGCCTAAGAGATCTGAAAGCCTGAGAGATTGTACAGATCAGAGGGAGTTAGGGAGAGTTTGTACTCTTTTCCCTTAAACTATGGTTTTTCCCACAATGTTTTCCATAGCTAAAGGTTTTAACGAGGCAAATCTCACCAACTCAGGATCCTGAAGTATCCACCCCATGTGAGACTCTTCTATGCTTAGAATCCCGAAGTATTCACAAGCAGAGTCCACACCTATGCCTGGATAAGGGGGAGTGTTGTGAACGGCTGTGAACCGGAGTTGGTTAAGATTCTGGGCTATCTTAGAGATATGCTCATATCAATGTAGCACATGTTTGTACTCTCCCTATTTGCCTATAAATAAAGGGCTGGGGCTCCTCCCCCAGTAGTTGATTCATAACAAAAAGTAATTTCTTATTTTTTTAATCTTTTACTAATTACATCCATCCTCAATACTCAACCTGTACGAATACATGTCATGTGTTGTGGACAATGAATGTATAAATTTTTCTTGGTAATGGGTTTTTATCACGTTGTGTGATTGGTAGTTTGTGTGGGTAAAGGGGTTAGATTGGACATATTGATATAAATTCGAGACCATAACCATATAACAAATAATAACAATGTCATAAAGCTTGATACATAAATACAGTTTTTTAACATACACCTTCTCTATTGGTGACGATGTATTTACAAGATCAATGATCCTTATAGTGGATAGATATGCCGAATCATGCATGCATTGCTCCCAATTATAGCGCATTTCATCTAGTCATTCTTACTATTTTTTTCAGCAAATTCACAAACTACAATAAATAAATACAGAAGATGAATCTCTAGCAGATTCAATTCCCCTTAAATTCAATTCCTCTTAAATTTTAGACAGAAGAAGAAGTTTGTAAGAAGACAATGTTTGGATGGAATTCTGAATTAATCTACATTTTTCATTAGAAACAAGTGCTGTAATAAAACTATAAATTCCATATCAGTTATAACTCAATAAATGTTAATCAAAAGGATCAAACATGGTAGATGTCATCCGCATGTTGAATTGCATAAGATACCAAAAATCTTTTTGGCCCTGTTTGGATTGAGGGAAAATGGAAGAAAATGAAAGAAAATTAGAAAGAAACAATTTTCCTTTGTTTGGATAGGAAGAAACTAGAAAAGAAAAGGAAAGAGAAAGAAAATCAAAG